>JARKHS020015837.1:0-112234 GCA_030143305.2 Amblyomma americanum
TGTTTTGTAAGAAAGATGGCTTAAATGTTGCCTTTTTCGGAAAATAATTTAGTTCGTAGTGGCGAAGATCCACCACGGAAAAGTAAATCTGCGCTATTGACAGCTTCAGCGTTACACTATTAGCGTACGATGTTCACCACGTGCTCCAGCCAGTAGAAATTGTTGTGTAAGAGAAATGGCTTAGATGTTGCCTTTTTCGGTAAATAATTTAATTTGTGGAGGAAAGGTTTCACCACGGGAAGCAAATCTGCGCTATTGACAGCCTCAGCGTTACACTATTAACATACGATGCTCACCACGTGCTCCAGCCAATAGATATTGTTGTGCAAGAGAGATGGCTTAAATGTTGCCTTTGTGGAAAAATCATTAAGCTTTTGGTGGAAAATTTTCACCACGGCAAAGAAAATCTGCGCTATTGACAGCCTCAGTGTTACACTATTAACATACGATGTTCACCACATGCTCGGGCCAACAGAGATTGTTTTGTAAGAGAGATTGCGTAAATGTTGCCTTTTTTACAGAAAAAAATAATCTAGTTTGAAGAGGAAAAAATCCACCCCAGGAAAGTAAATCTACGCTATTGACAGCCTCAGCGATACACTATTAACATACGATGTTCACCGCGTGCTCTGGCCAATAGAGATTGTTCTTTAAGAGAGATGGCCTAAATGTTGCCTTTTTCGGAAAATAATTTAGTTCGTAGTGGCGAAGTTCCACCACGGGAAAGTAAATCTGCGCTATTGAGAGCTTCAGCGTTACACTATTACCGTACGATGTTCACCACGTGCTCAAGCCAGTAGATATTGTAGTGTAAGAGAGATGGCTTAAATGTTGCCTTTTTCGGAAATAATTTAATTTGTGGAGGCAAAGTTCCACCACGGCAAAGCAAATCTGCGCTATTGACAGCCTCAGCGTTACACAATTAACATCCGATGTTCACCACGTTCTCCGGCCAACAGAGATTGTTTTGTAAGAGAGATGGCCTAAATGCTGCCTTTTTCGGAAAATAATTTAGTTCGTTGTGGCGAAGTTCCACCGCGGGAAAGTAAATCTGCGCTATTGACAACTTCAGCGTTACACTATTACCGTACGATGTTCACCACGTGCTCCAGCCAGTAGGTATTGTTGTGTAAGAGAGATGGCTTAGATGTTGCCTTTTTCGGTAAATAATTTATTTTTGGAGGAAAAGTTCCTCCACGGGAAGCAAATCTGCGCTATTGACAGCCTCAGCGTTCCACTGTTAACATACGATGTTCACCACGTGCTCCGGCCAATAGATATTGTTGTGTAAGAGAGATGGCCTAAATGTTGCCTTTTTCTGAAAATAATTTAGTTTGTAGCGGCGAAGTTCCACGACGGGAAAATAAATCTGCGCTATTGACAGCTTCAGCGTTACACTATTACCATAAGATGTTCACCTCGTGCACCGGCCAAAAGAGATTTTTGTGTAAGAGCGATTGCCTAAATTTTGCCTTTTTTCAGAAAATAATTTAGTTTGTGGCGGAAAAGTTCCACCACGGGAAAGCAAATCTGCGCTATTGACAGCCTCAGCGTTACACTATTAACATCCGATGTTCACCACGTTCTCCGGCAAACAGAGATTGTTTTATAAGAGAGATGGCCTAAATGTTGCCTTTTTCGGAAAATAATTTAGTTCGTAGTGGCGAAGTTCCACCACGGGAAAGTAAATCTGCGCTATTGAGAGCTTCAGCGTTACACTATTACCGTACGATGTTCACCACGTGCTCAAGCCAGTAGATATTGTTGTGTAAGAGAGATGGCCTAAATGTTGCCTTTTTCGGAAATAATTTAATTTGTGGAGGCAAAGTTCCACCACAGGAAAGTATATCTGCGCTATTGACAGCCTCAGCGTTACACTATTAACATACGATGTTCACCGCGTGCTCCGGCCAATAGAGATTGTTGTTTAAGAGAGATGGCCTAAATGTTGCCTTTTTCGGAAAATAATTTAGTTCGTAGCGGCGAAGTTCCACCACGGGAAAGTAAATCTGCGCTATTGACAGCTTCAGCGTTACACTATTACCGTACGTTGTTCACCACGTGCTCCAGCCAAAAGAGATTTTTGTGTAAGAGCGATTGCCTAAATTTTGCCTTTTTTGGGAAAATAATTTAGTTTCTGGCGGAAAAGTTCCACCACGGGAAAGCAAATCTGCGCTATTTACAGCCTCAGCGTTAAACTATTAACATCCGATGTTCACCACGTTCTCCGGCCAACAGAGATTGTTTTCTAAGAGAGATGGCCTAAATGTTGCCTTTTTCGGAAAATAATTTAGTTCGTAGTGGCGAAGTTCCACCACGGGAAAGTAAATCTGCGCTATTGAGAGCTTCAGCGTTACACTATTACCGTACGATGTTCACCACGTGCTCAAGCCAGTAGATATTGTTGTGTAAGAGAGATGGCTTAAATGTTGCCTTTTTCGGAAATAATTTAATCTGTGGAGGCAAAGTTCCACCACGGCAAAGCAAATCTGCGCTATTGACAGCCTCAGCGTTACACTATTAACATCCGATGTTCACCACGTTCTCCGGCCAACAGAGATTGTTTTCTGAGAGATGGCCTAAATGTTGCCTTTTTCGGAAAATAATTTAGTTCGTAGTGGCGAAGTTCCACCACGGCAAAGTAAATCTGCGCTATTGACAACTTCAGCGTTACACTATTACCGTACGATGTTCACCACGTGCTCCAGCCAGTAGGTATTGTTGTGTAAGAGAGATGGCTTAGATGTTGCCTTTTTCGGTATATAATTTAATTTGTGGAGGAAAAGTTCCACCACGGGAAGCAAATCTGCGCTATTGACAGCCTCAGCGTTACACTGTTAACATACGATGTTCACCACGTGCTCCGGCCAATAGATATTGTTGTGTAAGAGAGATGGCCTAAATGTTGCCTTTTTCTGAAAATAATTTAGTTTGTAGCGGCGAAGTTCCACCACGGGAAAATAAATCTGCGCTATTGACAGCTTCAGCGTTACACTATTACCATAAGATGTTCACCACGTGCTCCAGCCAGTAGATATTGTGGTGTAAGAGAGATGGCTTAAATGTTGCCTTTTTCGGAAAATGATTTAGTTCGTGGAGGCAAAGTTCCACCACGGGAAGCAAATCTGCGCTATTGACAACCTCAGCGTTACACTATTAGCATACGATGTTCACCACGTGCTCCGGCCAATAGAGATTGTTGTGTAAGAGAGATGGCCTATGTGTTGCGTTTTTCTGAAAATAATTTAGTTTGTGGCGGCAAAGTTCCACCATGGGAAAGTAAATTCTGCGCTATTGACAGCCTCAGCGTTACACTATTGACATACGATGTTCACCACGTACACCGGCCAAAAGAGATTTTTGTGTAAGAGCGATTGCCTAAATTTTGCCTGTTTTCGGAAAATAATTTAGTTTGTGGCGGAAAAGTTCCACCACGGGAAAGCAAATCTGCGCTATTGACAGCCTCAGCGTTACACTATTAACATCCGATGTTCACCACGTTCTCCGGCCAACAGAGATTGTTTTCTAAGAGAGATGGCCTAAATGTTGCCTTTTTCGGAAAATAATTTAGTTCGTAGTGGCGAAGTTCCACCACGGGAAAGTAAATCTGCGCTATTGAGAGCTTCAGCGTTACACTATTACCGTACGATGTTCACCACGTGCTCAAGCCAGTAGATATTGTTGTGTAAGAGAGATGGCTTAAATGTTGCCTTTTTCGGAAATAATTTAATTTGGGGAGGCAAAGTTCCACCACGGCAAAGCAAATCTGCGCTATTGACAGCCTCAGCGTTACACAATTAACATCCGATGTTCACCGCGTTCTCCGGCCAACAGAGATTGTTTTGTAAGAGAGATGGCCTAAATGTTGCCTTTTTCGGAAAATAATTTAGTTCGTTGTGGCGAAGTTCCACCGCGGGAAAGTAAATCTGCGCTATTGACAACTTCAGCGTTACACTATTACCGTACGATGTTCACCATGTGCTCCAGCCAGTAGATATTGTTGTGTAAGAGAGATGGCTTAGATGTTGCCTTTTTCGGTAAATATTTTAATTTGTGGAGGAAAAGTTCCACCACGGGAAGAAAATCTGCGCTATTGACAGCCTCAGCGTTACACTGTTAACATACGATGTTAACCACGTGCTCCGGCCAATAGATATTGTTGTGTAAGAGAGATGGCCTAAATGTTGCCTTTTTCTGAAAATAATTTAGTTTGTAGCGGCGAAGTTCCACCACGGGAAAATGAATCTGCGCTATTGACAGCTCCAGCGTTACACTATTACCATGAGATGTTCACCACGTGCTCCAGCAAGTAGATATTGTGGTGTAAGAGAGATGGCTTAAATGTTGCCTTTTTCGGAAAATGATTTAGTTCGTGGAGGCAAAGTTCCACCACGGGAAGCAAATCTGCGCTATTGACAGCCTCAGCGTTACACTATTAGCATACGATGTTCACCACGTGCTCCGGCCAATAGAGATTGTTGTGTAAGAGAGATGGCCTATATGTTGCGTTTTTCTGAAAATAATTTAGTTTGTGGCGGCAAAGTTCCACCATGGGAAAGTAAATTCTGCGCTATTGACAGCCTCAGCGTTACACTATTGACATACGATGTTCACCACGTGCACCGGCCAAAAGAGATTTTTGTGTAAGAGCGATTGCCTAAATTTTGCCTTTTTTCAGAAAATAATTTAGTTTGTGGCGGAAAAGTTCCACCACGGGAAAGAAAATCTGCGCTATTGACAGCCTCAGCGTTACACTATTAACATCCGATGTTCACCACGTTCTCCGGCCAACAGAGATTGTTTTCTAAGAAGATGGCCTAAATGTTGCCTTTTTCGAAAAATAATTTAGTTCGTAGTGGCGAAGTTCCACCACGGGAAAGTAAATCTGCGCTATTGAGAGCTTCAGCGTTACACTATTACCGTACGATGTTCACCACGTGCTCAAGCCAGTAGATATTGTTGTGTAAGAGAGATGGCTTAAATGTTGCCTTTTTCGGAAATAATTTAATATGTGGAGGCAAAGTTCCACCACAGGAAAGTATATCTGCGCTATTGACAGCCTCAGCGTTACACTATTAACATACGATGTTCACCGCGTGCTCCGGCCAATAGAGATTGTTGTTTAAGAGAGATGGCCTAAATGTTGCCTTTTTCGAAAAATCATTAAGCTTTTGGTGGAAAATTTTCACCACGGCAAAGAAAATGTGCGCTATTGACAGCCTCAGTGTTACACTATTAACATCCGATGCTCACCACGTTGTCCGACCAACAGAGATTGTTTTGTAAGATAGATCGCCTAAATGTTGCCTTTTTTCAGAAAAAATTATTTAGATTTTGCTTTGTGGAGGAAAAAATCCACCACAAGAAAGTAAATCTGCGCTATTGACAGCCTCAGCGTTACACTATTAACATACGATGTTCACCGCGTGCTCCGGTAAATAAAAATTGTTGTTTAAGGGAGATGGCCTAAATGTTGCCTTTTTCTGAAAATAATTTAGTTCGTAGCGGCGAAATTCCACCACGGGAAAGTAAATCTGCGCTATTGACAGCTTCAGCGTTACACTATTACCATTAGATGTTCACCACGTTCTCCAGCCAAAAGAGATTTTTGTGTAAGAGCGATTCCCTTAATTTTGCCTTTTTTCGGAAAATAATTTAGTTTGTGGCGGTAAAGTTCCCCCACGGGAAAGCAAATCTGCGCTATTGACAGCCTCATCGTTACACTATTAACTTACGATGTACACCGCGTGCTCCAGCCAATAGAGATTGTTGTGTAAGAGAGATGGCCTAACCGTTGCCTTTTTCGGAAAAATAATTTAGTTTGTAGCGGAAAAGTTCCACCACGGGAAAGTAAATCTGCGCTATCGACATCCTCAGCGTTACACTATTAACATACGATGTTCACCACGTGCTCCGGCCAATAGAGATTTTTGTATAAGAGAGATGGCCTAAATGTTGCCTTTCACGAAAAATCATTTAGGTTAGCGGCGAAGTTCCACCACGGGAATGCAAATCTGCGCTCTAGACAGCCTCATCGTTACACTATTAACATACGATGTTTACCACGTGCTCCAGCCAGTAGATATTGTTGTGTAAGAGAGATGGCGTAAATGTTGCCTTTTTTGGTGAATAATTTAGTTTGTGGCGGAAAAGTTCCACCACGGGAAAGCAAATCTGCGCTATTGACAGCCTCAGCGTTACACTGTTAACATACGATAATCACCATGTGCTCCGGTCAATAGATATTGTTGTGTAAGAGAGATGGCTTAAATGTTGCTTTTTCGTTAAAATTATTAAGCTTTTGGTGGAAAAGTTCCACCACTGCAAAGTAAATCTGCGCTATTGACAGCCTCAGCGTTACACTATTAACATACAATGTTCACCGCGTGCTCCGGCCAATAGAGATTGTTCTCTAAGAGAGATGGCCTTAATGCTGCCTTTTTCGGAAAATTATTTAATTCGTAGCGGCGAAGTTCCACAACGAGAAAGTAAATCTGCGCTATTGACAGCTTCAGCGTTACACTATTACCATAAGATGTTCACCACGTGCTCCAGCCAGTAGATATTGTGGTGTAAGAGAGATGGCTTAAATGTTGCCTTTTTCGGAAAATGATTTAGTTCGTGGAGGCAAAGTTCCACTACGGGAAAGTAAGTCTGCGCTATTGACGGCCTCAGCGTTACACTATTAGCATACGATGTTCACCACGTGCTCCGGCCATTAGAGATTGTTGTGTAAGAGAGATGGCCTATATGTTGCGTTTTTCTGAAAATAATTTAGTTTGTGGCGGCAAAGTTCCACCATGGGAAAGTAAATTCTGCGCTATTGACAGCCTCAGCGTTACATTATTGACATACGAAGTTCACCACGTGCACCGGCCAAAAGAGATTTTTGTGTAAGAGCGATTGCCTAAATTTTGCCTTTTTTCGGAAAATAATTTAGTTTGTGGCGGAAAAGTAACACCACTTGAAAGCAAATCTGCGCTATTGACAGCCACAGCGTTACACTATTAACATCCGATGTTCACCACGTTCTCCGACCAACAGAGATTGTTTTCTAAGAGAGATGGCCTAAATGTTGCCTTTTTCGGAAAATAATTTAGTTCGTAGTGGCGAAGTTCCACCACGGGAAAGTAAATCTGCGCTATTGACAGCTTCAGCGTTACACTATTACCGTACGATGTTCACCACGTGCTCAAGCCAGTAGATATTGTTGTGTAAGAGAGATGGCTTAAATGTTGCCTTTTTCGGAAATATTTTAATTTGTGGAGGCAAAGTTCTACCACAGGAAAGTATATCTGCGCTATTGACAGCCTCAGCGTTACACTATTAACATACGATGTTCACCGCGTGCTCTGGCCAATAGAGATTGTTCTTTAAGAGAGATGGCCTAAATGTTGCCTTTTTCGGAAAATAATTTAGTTCGTAGCGGCGAAGTTCCACCACGGGAAAGTAAATCTGCGCTATTGACAGCTTCAGCGTTACACTATTACGGTACGATGTTCACCATGTGCTCCAGCCAAAAGAGATTTTTGTGTAAGAGTGATTGCCTAAATTTTGCCTTTTTTCGGAAAATAATTTAGTTGTGGCGGAAAAGTTACACCACGGGAAAGTAAATCTGCGCTATTGACAGCCTCAGCGTTACGCTATTAACATACGATGTACACCGCGTGCTCCAGCCAATAGAGATTGTTGTGTAAGAGAGATGGCCTAAACGTTGCCTTTTCATTAAAATTATCAAGCTTTTGGTGGAAAAGTTCCACCACGGCAAAGCAAATCTGCGCTATTGACAGCCTCAGCGTTACACAATAAACATCCGATGTTCACCACGTTCTCCGGCCAACAGAGATTGTTTTGTAAGAAAGATGGCTTAAATGTTGCCTTTTTCGGAAAATAATTTAGTTCGTAGTGGCGAAGATCCACCACGGAAAAGTAAATCTGCGCTATTGACAGCTTCAGCGTTACACTATTAGCGTACGATGTTCACCACGTGCTCCAGCCAGTAGAAATTGTTGTGTAAGAGAAATGGCTTAGATGTTGCCTTTTTCGGTAAATAATTTAATTTGTGGAGGAAAGGTTTCACCACGGGAAGCAAATCTGCGCTATTGACAGCCTCAGCGTTACACTATTAACATACGATGCTCACCACGTGCTCCAGCCAATAGATATTGTTGTGCAAGAGAGATGGCTTAAATGTTGCCTTTGTGGAAAAATCATTAAGCTTTTGGTGGAAAATTTTCACCACGGCAAAGAAAATCTGCGCTATTGACAGCCTCAGTGTTACACTATTAACATACGATGTTCACCACATGCTCGGGCCAACAGAGATTGTTTTGTAAGAGAGATTGCGTAAATGTTGCCTTTTTTACAGAAAAAAATAATCTAGTTTGAAGAGGAAAAAATCCACCCCAGGAAAGTAAATCTACGCTATTGACAGCCTCAGCGATACACTATTAACATACGATGTTCACCGCGTGCTCTGGCCAATAGAGATTGTTCTTTAAGAGAGATGGCCTAAATGTTGCCTTTTTCGGAAAATAATTTAGTTCGTAGTGGCGAAGTTCCACCACGGGAAAGTAAATCTGCGCTATTGAGAGCTTCAGCGTTACACTATTACCGTACGATGTTCACCACGTGCTCAAGCCAGTAGATATTGTAGTGTAAGAGAGATGGCTTAAATGTTGCCTTTTTCGGAAATAATTTAATTTGTGGAGGCAAAGTTCCACCACGGCAAAGCAAATCTGCGCTATTGACAGCCTCAGCGTTACACAATTAACATCCGATGTTCACCACGTTCTCCGGCCAACAGAGATTGTTTTGTAAGAGAGATGGCCTAAATGTTGCCTTTTTCGGAAAATAATTTAGTTCGTTGTGGCGAAGTTCCACCGCGGGAAAGTAAATCTGCGCTATTGACAACTTCAGCGTTACACTATTACCGTACGATGTTCACCACGTGCTCCAGCCAGTAGGTATTGTTGTGTAAGAGAGATGGCTTAGATGTTGCCTTTTTCGGTAAATAATTTATTTTTGGAGGAAAAGTTCCTCCACGGGAAGCAAATCTGCGCTATTGACAGCCTCAGCGTTCCACTGTTAACATACGATGTTCACCACGTGCTCCGGCCAATAGATATTGTTGTGTAAGAGAGATGGCCTAAATGTTGCCTTTTTCTGAAAATAATTTAGTTTGTAGCGGCGAAGTTCCACGACGGGAAAATAAATCTGCGCTATTGACAGCTTCAGCGTTACACTATTACCATAAGATGTTCACCTCGTGCACCGGCCAAAAGAGATTTTTGTGTAAGAGCGATTGCCTAAATTTTGCCTTTTTTCAGAAAATAATTTAGTTTGTGGCGGAAAAGTTCCACCACGGGAAAGCAAATCTGCGCTATTGACAGCCTCAGCGTTACACTATTAACATCCGATGTTCACCACGTTCTCCGGCAAACAGAGATTGTTTTATAAGAGAGATGGCCTAAATGTTGCCTTTTTCGGAAAATAATTTAGTTCGTAGTGGCGAAGTTCCACCACGGGAAAGTAAATCTGCGCTATTGAGAGCTTCAGCGTTACACTATTACCGTACGATGTTCACCACGTGCTCAAGCCAGTAGATATTGTTGTGTAAGAGAGATGGCTTAAATGTTGCCTTTTTCGGAAATAATTTAATTTGTGGAGGCAAAGTTCCACCACAGGAAAGTATATCTGCGCTATTGACAGCCTCAGCGTTACACTATTAACATACGATGTTCACCGCGTGCTCCGGCCAATAGAGATTGTTGTTTAAGAGAGATGGCCTAAATGTTGCCTTTTTCGGAAAATAATTTAGTTCGTAGCGGCGAAGTTCCACCACGGGAAAGTAAATCTGCGCTATTGACAGCTTCAGCGTTACACTATTACCGTACGTTGTTCACCACGTGCTCCAGCCAAAAGAGATTTTTGTGTAAGAGCGATTGCCTAAATTTTGCCTTTTTTGGGAAAATAATTTAGTTTCTGGCGGAAAAGTTCCACCACGGGAAAGCAAATCTGCGCTATTGACAGCCTCAGCGTTAAACTATTAACATCCGATGTTCACCACGTTCTCCGGCCAACAGAGATTGTTTTCTAAGAGAGATGGCCTAAATGTTGCCTTTTTCGGAAAATAATTTAGTTCGTAGTGGCGAAGTTCCACCACGGGAAAGTAAATCTGCGCTATTGAGAGCTTCAGCGTTACACTATTACCGTACGATGTTCACCACGTGCTCAAGCCAGTAGATATTGTTGTGTAAGAGAGATGGCTTAAATGTTGCCTTTTTCGGAAATAATTTAATCTGTGGAGGCAAAGTTCCACCACGGCAAAGCAAATCTGCGCTATTGACAGCCTCAGCGTTACACTATTAACATCCGATGTTCACCACGTTCTCCGGCCAACAGAGATTGTTTTCTAAGAGAGATGGCCTAAATGTTGCCTTTTTCGGAAAATAATTTAGTTCGTAGTGGCGAAGTTCCACCACGGCAAAGTAAATCTGCGCTATTGACAACTTCAGCGTTACACTATTACCGTACGATGTTCACCACGTGCTCCAGCCAGTAGGTATTGTTGTGTAAGAGAGATGGCTTAGATGTTGCCTTTTTCGGTAATAATTTAATTTGTGGAGGAAAAGTTCCACCACGGGAAGCAAATCTGCGCTATTGACAGCCTCAGCGTTACACTGTTAACATACGATGTTCACCACGTGCTCCGGCCAATAGATATTGTTGTGTAAGAGAGATGGCCTAAATGTTGCCTTTTTCTGAAAATAATTTAGTTTGTAGCGGCGAAGTTCCACCACGGGAAAATAAATCTGCGCTATTGACAGCTTCAGCGTTACACTATTACCATAAGATGTTCACCACGTGCTCCAGCCAGTAGATATTGTGGTGTAAGAGAGATGGCTTAAATGTTGCCTTTTTCGGAAAATGATTTAGTTCGTGGAGGCAAAGTTCCACCACGGGAAGCAAATCTGCGCTATTGACAACCTCAGCGTTACACTATTAGCATACGATGTTCACCACGTGCTCCGGCCAATAGAGATTGTTGTGTAAGAGAGATGGCCTATGTGTTGCGTTTTTCTGAAAATAATTTAGTTTGTGGCGGCAAAGTTCCACCATGGGAAAGTAAATTCTGCGCTATTGACAGCCTCAGCGTTACACTATTGACATACGATGTTCACCACGTACACCGGCCAAAAGAGATTTTTGTGTAAGAGCGATTGCCTAAATTTTGCCTGTTTTCGGAAAATAATTTAGTTTGTGGCGGAAAAGTTCCACCACGGGAAAGCAAATCTGCGCTATTGACAGCCTCAGCGTTACACTATTAACATCCGATGTTCACCACGTTCTCCGGCCAACAGAGATTGTTTTCTAAGAGAGATGGCCTAAATGTTGCCTTTTTCGGAAAATAATTTAGTTCGTAGTGGCGAAGTTCCACCACGGGAAAGTAAATCTGCGCTATTGAGAGCTTCAGCGTTACACTATTACCGTACGATGTTCACCACGTGCTCAAGCCAGTAGATATTGTTGTGTAAGAGAGATGGCTTAAATGTTGCCTTTTTCGGAAATAATTTAATTTGGGGAGGCAAAGTTCCACCACGGCAAAGCAAATCTGCGCTATTGACAGCCTCAGCGTTACACAATTAACATCCGATGTTCACCGCGTTCTCCGGCCAACAGAGATTGTTTTGTAAGAGAGATGGCCTAAATGTTGCCTTTTTCGGAAAATAATTTAGTTCGTTGTGGCGAAGTTCCACCGCGGGAAAGTAAATCTGCGCTATTGACAACTTCAGCGTTACACTATTACCGTACGATGTTCACCATGTGCTCCAGCCAGTAGATATTGTTGTGTAAGAGAGATGGCTTAGATGTTGCCTTTTTCGGTAAATATTTTAATTTGTGGAGGAAAAGTTCCACCACGGGAAGAAAATCTGCGCTATTGACAGCCTCAGCGTTACACTGTTAACATACGATGTTAACCACGTGCTCCGGCCAATAGATATTGTTGTGTAAGAGAGATGGCCTAAATGTTGCCTTTTTCTGAAAATAATTTAGTTTGTAGCGGCGAAGTTCCACCACGGGAAAATGAATCTGCGCTATTGACAGCTCCAGCGTTACACTATTACCATGAGATGTTCACCACGTGCTCCAGCAAGTAGATATTGTGGTGTAAGAGAGATGGCTTAAATGTTGCCTTTTTCGGAAAATGATTTAGTTCGTAGTGGCGAAGTTCCACCACGGGAAAGTAAATCTGCGCTATTGACAGCTTCAGCGTTACACTATTACCGTACGATGTTCACCACGTGCTCCAGCCAGTAGATATTGTTGTGTAAGAGAGATGGCTTAAATGTTGCCTTTTTCGGAAATAATTTAGTTTGTGGAGGCAAAGTTCCACCACAGGAAAGTATATCTGCGCTATTGACAGCCTCAGCGTTACACTATTAACATACGATGTTCACCGCGTGCTCCGGCCAATAGAGATTGTTGTTTAAGAGAGATGGCCTAAATGTTGCCTTTTTCGAAAATAATTTAGTTTGTGGCGGAAAAGTTCCACCACGGGAAAGTAAATCTGCGCTATTGACAGCCTCAGCGTTACACTATTAACATACGATGTTCACCACGTGCTCCGGCCAACAGAGATTGTTTTCTAAGAGAGATTGCCTAAATGTTGCCTTTTTTCGAAAAATAATTTAGTTGTAGAGGAAAAGTTCCACCACGGGAAAGTAAATCTGCGCTATTGACAGCCTCAGCGTTACACTATTAACATACGATGTTCACCGCGTGCTCTGGCCAATAGAGATTGTTGTTTAAGAGAGATGGCCTAAATGTTGCCTTTTTCGGAAAATAATTTAGTTCGTAGCTGCGAAGTTCCACCACGGGAAAGTAAATCTGCGCTATTGACAGCTTCAGCGTTACACTATTACCGTACGATGTTCACCACGTGCTCCAGCCAAAAGAGATTTTTGTGTAAGAGCGATTGCCTAAATTTTGCCTTTTTCGGAAAATAATTTAGTTTCTGGCGGAAAAGTTCCACCACGGGAAAGCAAATCTGCGCTATTGACAGCCTCAGCGTTACACTATTAACATCCGATGTTCACCACGTTCTCCGGCCAACAGAGATTGTTTTCTAAGAGAGATGGCCTAAATTTTGCCTTTTTCGGAAAATAATTTAGTTCGTAGTGGCGAAGTTCCACCACGGGAAAGTAAATCTGCGCTATTGAGAGCTTCAGCGTTACACTATTACCGTACGATGTTCACCACGTGCTCAAGCCAGTAGATATTGTTGTGTAAGAGAGATGGCTTAAATGTTGCCTTTTTCGGAAATAATTTAATTTGTGGAGGCAAAGTTCCACCACGGCAAAGCAAATCTGCGCTATTGACAGCCTCAGCGTTACACAATTAACATCCGATGTTCACCACGTTCTCCGGCCAACAGAGATTGTTTTGTAAGAGAGATGGCCTAAATGTTGCCTTTTTCGGAAAATAATTTAGTTCGTTGTGGCGAAGTTCCACCGCGGGAAAGTAAATCTGCGCTATTGACAACTTCAGCGTTACACTATTACCGTACGATGTTCACCACGTGCTCCAGCAAGTAGGTATTGTTGTGTAAGAGAGATGGCTTAGATGTTGCCTTTTTCGGTAAATAATTTAGTTCGTGGAGGCAAAGTTCCACCACGGGAAGCAAATCTGCGCTATTGACAGCCTCAGCGTTACACTATTAGCATACGATGTTCACCACGTGCTCCGGCCAATAGAGATTGTTGTGTAAGAGAGATGGCCTATGTGTTGCGTTTTTCTGAAAATAATTTAGTTTGTGGCGGCAAAGTTCCACCATGGGAAAGTAAATTCTGCGCTATTGACAGCCTCAGCGTTACACTATTGACATACGATGTTCAGCACGTACACCGGCCAAAAGAGATTTTTGTGTAAGAGCGATTGCCTAAATTTTGCCTGTTTTCGGAAAATAATTTAGTTTGTGGCGGAAAAGTTCCACCACGGGAAAGCAAATCTGCGCTATTGACAGCCTCAGCGTTACACTATTAACATCCGATGTTCACCACGTTCTCCGGCCAACAGAGATTGTTTTCTAAGAGAGATGGCCTAAATGTTGCCTTTTTCGGAAAATAATTTAGTTCGTAGTGGCGAAGTTCCACCACGGGAAAGTAAATCTGCGCTATTGAGAGCTTCAGCGTTACACTATTACCGTACGATGTTCACCACGTGCTCAAGCCAGTAGATATTGTTGTGTAAGAGAGATGGCTTAAATGTTGCCTTTTTCGGAAATAATTTAATTTGGGGAGGCAAAGTTCCACCACGGCAAAGCAAATCTGCGCTATTGACAGCCTCAGCGTTACACAATTAACATCCGATGTTCACCGCGTTCTCCGGCCAACAGAGATTGTTTTGTAAGAGAGATGGCCTAAATGTTGCCTTTTTCGGAAAATAATTTAGTTCGTTGTGGCGAAGTTCCACCGCGGGAAAGTAAATCTGCGCTATTGACAACTTCAGCGTTACACTATTACCGTACGATGTTCACCATGTGCTCCAGCCAGTAGATATTGTTGTGTAAGAGAGATGGCTTAGATGTTGCCTTTTTCGGTAAATATTTTAATTTGTGGAGGAAAAGTTCCACCACGGGAAGAAAATCTGCGCTATTGACAGCCTCAGCGTTACACTGTTAACATACGATGTTAACCACGTGCTCCGGCCAATAGATATTGTTGTGTAAGAGAGATGGCCTAAATGTTGCCTTTTTCTGAAAATAATTTAGTTTGTAGCGGCGAAGTTCCACCACGGGAAAATGAATCTGCGCTATTGACAGCTCCAGCGTTACACTATTACCATGAGATGTTCACCACGTGCTCCAGCAAGTAGATATTGTGGTGTAAGAGAGATGGCTTAAATGTTGCCTTTTTCGGAAAATAATTTAGTTCGTAGTGGCGAAGTTCCACCACGGGAAAGTAAATCTGCGCTATTGAGAGCTTCAGCGTTACACTATTACCGTACGATGTTCACCACGTGCTCAAGCCAGTAGATATTGTTGTGTAAGAGAGATGGCTTAAATGTTGCCTTTTTCGGAAATAATTTAATTTGTGGAGGCAAAGTTCCACCACAGGAAAGTATATCTGCGCTATTGACAGCCTCAGCGTTACACTATTAACATACGATGTTCACCGCGTGCTCCGGCCAATAGAGATTGTTGTTTAAGAGAGATGGCCTAAATGTTGCCTTTTTCGAAAAATAATTTAGTTTTTGGAGGCAAAGTTCCACCACGGGAAAGTAAATCTGCGCTATTGACGGCCTCAGCGTTACACTATTAACATACGATGTTCACCACGTGCTCGGGCCAACAGAGATTGTTTTCTAAGAGAGATTGCCTAAATGTTGCCTTTTTTACAGAAAAAAATAATTTAGTTTGAAGAGGAAAAGTTCCACCACAGGAAAGTAAATCTGCGCTATTGACAGCCTCAGCGTTACACTATTAACATACGATGTTCACCACGTGCTCCGGCCAATAGAGATTGTTCTTTAAGAGAGATGGCCTACATGTTGCCTTTTTCGGAAAATAATTTAGTTCGTAGCTGCGAAGTTCCACCACGGGAAAGTAAATCTGCGCTATTGACAGCTTCAGCGTTACACTATTACCGTACGATGTTCACCACGTGCTCCAGCCAAAAGAGATTTTTGTGTAAGAGCGATTGCCTAAATTTTGCCTTTTTCGGAAAATAATTTAGTTTGTGGCGGAAAAGTTCCACCACGGGAAAGCAAATCTGCGCTATTGACAGCCTCAGCGTTACACTATTAACATCCGATGTTCACCACGTTCTCCGGCCAACAGAGATTGTTTTCTAAGAGAGATGGCCTAAATGTTGCCTTTTTCGGAAAATAATTTAGTTCGTAGTGGCGAAGTTCCACCACGGGAAAGTAAATCTGCGCTATTGAGAGCTTCAGCGTTACACTATTACCGTACGATGTTCACCACGTGCTCAAGCCAGTAGATATTGTTGTGTAAGAGAGATGGCTTAAATGTTGCCTTTTTCGGAAATAATTTAATTTGTGGAGGCAAAGTTCCACCACGGCAAAGCAAATCTGCGCTATTGACAGCCTCAGCGTTACACAATTAACATCCGATGTTCACCACGTTCTCCGGCCAACAGAGATTGTTTTGTAAGAGAGATGGCCTAAATGTTGCCTTTTTCGGAAAATAATTTAGTTCGTTGTGGCGAAGTTCCACCACGGGAAAGTAAATCTGCGCTATTGACAGCTTCAGCGTTACACTATTACCGTACGATGTTCACCACGTGCTCCAGCCAGTAGATATTGTTGTGTAAGAGAGATGGCTTAGATGTTGCCTTTTTCGGTAAATAATTTAGTTCGTGGAGGCAAAGTTCCACCACGGGAAGCAAATCTGCGCTATTGACAGCCTCAGCGTTACACTATTAACATACGATGTTCACCACGTGCTCCGGCCAATAGAGATTGTTGTGTAAGAGAGATGGCCTATATGTTGCCTTTTTCTGAAAATAATTTAGTTTGTGGCGGCAAAGTTCCACCACGGGAAAGTAAATCTGCGCTATTGACAGCCTCAGCGTTACACTATTGACATACGATGTTCACCACGTGCTCCGGCCAAAAGAGATTTTTGTGTAAGAGCGATTGCCTAAATTTTGCCTGTTTTCGGAAAAT
The DNA here is from genome assembly GCA_030143305.2 of Amblyomma americanum. NCBI lineage: Eukaryota > Metazoa > Arthropoda > Arachnida > Ixodida > Ixodidae > Amblyomma > Amblyomma americanum. Next base: position 16,690 of record JARKHS020015837.1, read on the forward strand.
AATTTAGTTTGTGGCGGAAAAGTTCCACCACGGGAAAGCAAATCTGCGCTATTGACAGCCTCAGCGTTACACTATTAACATCCGATGTTCACCACGTTCTCCGGCCAACAGAGATTGTTTTCTAAGAGAGATGGCCTAAATGTTGCCTTTTTCGGAAAATAATTTAGTTCGTAGTGGCGAAGTTCCACCACGGGAAAGTAAATCTGCGCTATTGAGAGCTTCAGCGTTACACTATTACCGTACGATGTTCACCACGTGCTCAAGCCAGTAGATATTGTTGTGTAAGAGAGATGGCTTAAATGTTGCCTTTTTCGGAAATAATTTAATTTGTGGAGGCAAAGTTCCACCACGGCAAAGCAAATCTGCGCTATTGACAGCCTCAGCGTTACACAATTAACATCCGATGTTCACCACGTTCTCCGGCCAACAGAGATTGTTTTGTAAGAGAGATGGCCTAAATGTTGCCTTTTTCGGAAAATAATTTAGTTCGTTGTGGCGAAGTTCCACCGCGGGAAAGTAAATCTGCGCTATTGACAACTTCAGCGTTACACTATTACCGTACGATGTTCACCACGTGCTCCAGCCAGTAGATATTGTTGTGTAAGAGAGATGGCTTAGATGTTGCCTTTTTCGGTAAATATTTTAATTTGTGGAGGAAAAGTTCCACCACGGGAAGAAAATCTGCGCTATTGACAGCCTCAGCGTTACACTGTTAACATACGATGTTAACCACGTGCTCCGGCCAATAGATATTGTTGTGTAAGAGAGATGGCCTAAATGTTGCCTTTTTCTGAAAATAATTTAGTTTGTAGCGGCGAAGTTCCACCACGGGAAAATGAATCTGCGCTATTGACAGCTCCAGCGTTACACTATTACCATGAGATGTTCACCACGTGCTCCAGCAAGTAGATATTGTGGTGTAAGAGAGATGGCTTAAATGTTGCCTTTTTCGGAAAATGATTTAGTTCGTGGAGGCAAAGTTCCACCACGGGAAGCAAATCTGCGCTATTGACAGCCTCAGCGTTACACTATTAGCATACGATGTTCACCACGTGCTCCGGCCAATAGAGATTGTTGTGTAAGAGAGATGGCCTATATGTTGCGTTTTTCTGAAAATAATTTAGTTTGTGGCGGCAAAGTTCCACCATGGGAAAGTAAATTCTGCGCTATTGACAGCCTCAGCGTTACACTATTGACATACGATGTTCACCACGTGCACCGGCCAAAAGAGATTTTTGTGTAAGAGCGATTGCCTAAATTTTGCCTTTTTTCAGAAAATAATTTAGTTTGTGGCGGAAAAGTTCCACCACGGGAAAGAAAATCTGCGCTATTGACAGCCTCAGCGTTACACTATTAACATCCGATGTTCACCACGTTCTCCGGCCAACAGAGATTGTTTTCTAAGAGAGATGGCCTAAATGTTGCCTTTTTCGAAAAATAATTTAGTTCGTAGTGGCGAAGTTCCACCACGGGAAAGTAAATCTGCGCTATTGAGAGCTTCAGCGTTACACTATTACCGTACGATGTTCACCACGTGCTCAAGCCAGTAGATATTGTTGTGTAAGAGAGATGGCTTAAATGTTGCCTTTTTCGGAAATAATTTAATTTGTGGAGGCAAAGTTCCACCACAGGAAAGTATATCTGCGCTATTGACAGCCTCAGCGTTACACTATTAACATACGATGTTCACCGCGTGCTCCGGCCAATAGAGATTGTTGTTTAAGAGAGATGGCCTAAATGTTGCCTTTTTCGAAAAATAATTTAGTTTTTGGAGGCAAAGTTCCACTACGGGAAAGTAAATCTGCGCTAATGACGGCCTCAGCGTTACACTATTAACATACGATGTTCACCACGTGCTCGGGCCAACAGAGATTGTTTTGTAAGAGAGATTGCGTAAATGTTGCCTTTTTTACAGAAAAAAATAATTTAGCTTGTAGAGGAAAAAATCCACCACAGGAAAGTAAATCTGCGCTATTGACAGCCTCAGCGTTACACTATTAACATACGATGTTCACCGCGTGCTCCGGCCAATAGAGATTGTTCTTTAAGAGAGATGGCCTACATGTTGCCTTTTTCGGAAAATAATTTAGTTCGTAGCTTCGAAGTTCCACCACGGGAAAGTAAATCTGCGCTATTGACAGCTTCAGCGTTACACTATTACCGTACGATGTTCACCACGTGCTCCAGCCAAAAGAGATTTTTGTGTAAGAGCGATTGCCTAAATTTTGCCTTTTTCGGAAAATAATTTAGTTTCTGGCGGAAAAGTTCCACCACGGGAAAGCAAATCTGCGCTATTGACAGCCTCAGCGTTACACTATTAACATCCGATGTTCACCACGTTCTCCGGCCAACAGAGATTGTTTTCTAAGAGAGATGGCCTAAATGTTGCCTTTTTCGGAAAATAATTTAGTTCGTAGTGGCGAAGTTCCACCACGGGAAAGTAAATCTGCGCTATTGAGAGCTTCAGCGTTACACTATTACCGTACGATGTTCACCACGTGCTCAAGCCAGTAGATATTGTTGTGTAAGAGAGATGGCTTAAATGTTGCCTTTTTCGGAAATAATTTAATTTGTGGAGGCAAAGTTCCACCACGGCAAAGCAAATCTGCGCTATTGACAGCCTCAGCGTTACACAATTAACATCCGATGTTCACCACGTTCTCCGGCCAACAGAGATTGTTTTGTAAGAGAGATGGCCTAAATGTTGCCTTTTTCGGAAAATAATTTAGTTCGTTGTGGCGAAGTTCCACCGCGGGAAAGTAAATCTGCGCTATTGACAACTTCAGCGTTACACTATTACCGTACGATGTTCACCACGTGCTCCAGCCAGTAGGTATTGTTGTGTAAGAGAGATGGCTTAGATGTTGCCTTTTTCGGTAAATAATTTAATTTGTGGAGGAAAAGTTCCACCACGGGAAGCAAATCTGCGCTATTGACAGCCTCAGCGTTACACTGTTAACATACGATGTTCACCACGTGCTCCGGCCAATAGATATTGTTGTGTAAGAGAGATGGCCTAAATGTTGCCTTTTTCTGAAAATAATTTAGTTTGTAGCGGCGAAGTTCCACCACGGGAAAATAAATCTGCGCTATTGACAGCTTCAGCGTTACACTATTACCATAAGATGTTCACCACGTGCTCCAGCCAGTAGATATTGTGGTGTAAGAGAGATGGCTTAAATGTTGCCTTTTTCGGAAAATGATTTAGTTCGTGGAGGCAAAGTTCCACCACGGGAAGCAAATCTGCGCTATTGACAACCTCAGCGTTACACTATTAGCATACGATGTTCACCACGTGCTCCGGCCAATAGAGATTGTTGTGTAAGAGAGATGGCCTATATGTTGCGTTTTTCTGAAAATAATTTAGTTTGTGGCGGCAAAGTTCCACCATGGGAAAGTAAATTCTGCGCTATTGACAGCCTCAGCGTTACACTATTGACATACGATGTTCACCACGTGCACCGGCCAAAAGAAATTTTTGTGTAAGAGCGATTGCCTAAATTTTGCCTTTTTTCGGAAAATAATTTAGTTTGTGGCGGAAAAGTTCCACCACGGGAAAGCAAATCTGCGCTATTGACAGCCTCAGCGTTACACTATTAACATACGATGTTCACCACGTTCTCCGGCCAACAGAGATTGTTTTCTAAGAGAGATGGCCTAAATGTTGCCTTTTTCGGAAAATAATTTAGTTCGTAGTGGCGAAGTTCCACCACGGGAAAGTAAATCTGCGCTATTGAGAGCTTCAGCGTTACACTATTACCGTACGATGTTCACCACGTGCTCAAGCCAGTAGATATTGTTGTGTAAGAGAGATGGCCTAAATGTTGCCTTTTTCGGAAATAATTTAATTTGTGGAGGCAAAGTTCCACCACAGGAAAGTATATCTGCGCTATTGACAGCCTCAGCGTTACACTATTAACATACGATGTTCACCGCGTGCTCCGGCCCATAGAGATTGTTCTTTAAGAGAGATGGCCTAAATGTTGCCTTTTTCGGAAAATAATTTAGTTTTGGAGGCAAAGTTCCACTACGGGAAAGTAAATCTGCGCTAATGACGGCCTCAGCGTTACACTACTAACATACGATGTTCACCGCGTGCTCTGGCCAATAGAGATTGTTTTTTAAGAGAGATGGCCTAAATGTTGCCTTTTTCGGAAAATAATTTAGTTTGTGGCGGAAAAGTTCCACCACGGGAAAGTAAATCTGCGCTATTGACAGCTTCAGCGTTACACTATTACCGTACGATGTTCACCACGTGCTCCAGGCAAAAGAAATTTTTGTGTAAGAGCGATTGCCTAAATTTTGCCTTTTTTTGGAAAATAATTTAGTTTGTGGCGGAAAATTTCCACCACGGGAAAGTAAATCTGCGCTATTGACAGCCTCAGCGTTACACTATTAACATACGATGTACACCGCGTGCTCCAGCCAATAGAGATTGTTGTGTAAGAGAGATGGCTTAAATGTTGCTTTTTCGTTAAGATTATCAAGCTTTTGGTGGAAAAGTTCCACCACGGCAAAGCAAATCTGCGCTATTGACAGCCTCAGCGTTACACAATTAACATCCGATGTTCAGCACGTTCTCCGGCCAACAGAGATTATTTTGTAAGAGAGATGGCCTAAATGTTGCCTTTTTCGGAAAATAATTTATTTCGTAGTGGCGAAGTTCCACCACGGCAAAGTAAATCTGCGCTATTGACAGCTTCAGCGTTACACTATTACCGTACGATGTTCACCACGTGCTCAAGCCAGTAGATATTGTTGTGTAAGAGAGATGGCTTAAATGTTGCCTTTTTCGGAAATAATTTATTTGTGGAGGCAAAGTTCCACCACGGCAAAGCAAATCTGCGCTATTGACAGCCTCAGCGTTACTCAATTAACATCCGATGTTCACCACGTTCTCCGGCCAACCGAGATGGTTTTGTAAGAGAGATGGCCTAAATGTTGCTTTTTTCGGAAAATAATTTAGTTCGTAGTGGCGAAGTTCCACCGCGGGAAAGTAAATCTGCGCTATTGACAACTTCAGCGTTACACTATTACCGTACGATGTTCACCACGTGCTCCAGCCAGTAGATATTGTTGTGTAAGAGAGATGGCTTAGATGTTGCCTTTTTCGGTAAATATTTTAATTTGTGGAGGAAAAGTTCCACCACGGGAAGAAAATCTGCGCTATTGACAGCCTCAGCGTTACACTGTTAACATACGATGTTAACCACGTGCTCCGGCCAATAGATATTGTTGTGTAAGAGAGATGGCCTAAATGTTGCCTTTTTCTGAAAATAATTTAGTTTGTAGCGGCGAAGTTCCATCACGGGAAAATAAATCTGCGCTATTGACAGCTTCAGCGTTACACTATTACCATAAGATGTTCACCACGTGCTCCAGCCAGTAGATATTGTGGTGTAAGAGAGATGGCCTATATGTTGCGTTTTTCTGAAAATAATTTAGTTTGTGGCGGCAAAGTTCCACCATGGGAAAGTAAATTCTGCGCTATTGACAGCCTCAGCGTTACACTATTGACATACGATGTTCACCACGTGCACCGGCCAAAAGAGATTTTTATGTAAGAGCGATTGCCTAAATTTTGCCTTTTTTGGAAAATAATTTAGTTTGTGGCGGAAAAGTTCCACCACGGGAAAGCAAATCTGCGCTATTGACAGCCTCAGCGTTACACTATTAACATCCGATGTTCACCACGTTCTCCGGCCAACAGAGATTGTTTTCTAAGAGAGATGGCCTAAATGTTGCCTTTTTCGGAAAATAATTTAGTTCGTATTGCGAAGTTCCACCACGGGAAAGTAAATCTGCGCTATTGAGAGCTTCAGCGTTACACTATTACCGTACGATGTTCACCACGTGCTCAAGCCAGTAGATATTGTTGTGTAAGAGAGATGGCTTAAATGTTGCCTTTTTCGGAAATAATTTATTTTTTTGTGGAGGCAAAGTTCCACCACAGGAAAGTATATCTGCGCTATTGACAGCCTCAGCGTTACACCATTAACATACGATGTTCACCGCGTGCTCCGGCCAATAGAGATTGTTGTTTAAGAGAGATGGCCTAAATGTTGCCTTTTTCGGAAAATAATTTAGTTTCTGGAGGCAAAGTTCCACTACGGGAAAGTAAATCTGCGCTAATGACGGCCTCAGCGTTACACTATTAACATACGATGTTCACCACGTGCTCGGGCCAACAGAGATTGTTTTGTAAGAGAGATGGTCTATATGTTGCGTTTTTCTGAAAATAATTTAGTTTGTGGCGGCAAAGTTCCACCATGGGAAAGTAAATTCTGCGCTATTGACAGCCTCAGCGTTACACTATTGAGATACGATGTTCACCACGTGCACCGGCCAAAAGAGATTTTTGTGTAAGAGCGATTGCCTAAATTTTGCCTTTTCTCGGAAAATAATTTAGTTTGTGGCGGAAAAGTTCCACCACGGGAAAGCAAATCTGCGCTATTGACAGCCTCAGCGTTACACTATTACCATAAGATGTTCACCACGTTCTCCGGCCAACAGAGATTGTTTTCTAAGAGATATGGCCTAAATGTTGCCTTTTTCGGAAAATAATTTAGTTCGTAGTGGCGAAGTTCCACCACGGGAAAGTAAATCTGCGCTATTGAGAGCTTCAGCGTTACACTATTACCGTACGATGTTCACCGCGTGCTCAAGCCAGTAGATATTGTTGTGTAAGAGAGATGGCTTAAATGTTGCCTTTTTCGGAAATAATTTAATTTGTGGAGGCAAAGTTCCACCACAGGAAAGTATATCTGCGCTATTGACAGCCTCAGCGTTACACTATTAACATACGATGTTCACCGCGTGCTCCGGCCCATAGAGATTGTTCTTTAAGAGAGATGGCCTGAATGTTGCCTTTTTCGGAAAATAATTTAGTTTTTGGAGGCAAAGTTCCACTACGGGAAAGTAAATCTGCGCTAATGACGGCCTCAGCGTTACACTATTAACATACGATGTTCACCACGTGCTCGGGCCAACAGAGATTGTTTTGTAAGAGAGATTACGTAAATGTTGCCTTTTTTACAGAAAAAAATAATTTAGTTTAAAGAGGAAAAAATCCACCACAGGAAAGTAAATCTGCGCTATTGACAGCCTCAGCGTTACACTATTAACATACGATGTCCACCGCGTGCTCTGGCCAATAGAGATTGTTCTTTAAGAGAGATGGCCTACATGTTGCCTTTTTCGGAAAATTATTTAGTTCGTAGCGGCGAAGTTCCACCACGGGAAAGTAAATCTGCGCTATTGACAGCTTCAGCGTTACACTATTACCGTACGATGTTCACCACGTGCTCCAGCCAAAAGAAATTTTTGTGTAAGAGCGATTGCCTAAATTTTGCCTTTTTTCGGAAAATAATTTAGTTTGTGGCGGAAAAGTTCCACCACGGGAAAGCAAATCTGCGCTATTGACAGCCTCAGCGTTACACTAATAACATCCGATGTTCACCACGTTCTCCGGCCAACAGAGATTGTTTTCTAAGGGAGATGGCCTATATGTTGCCTTTTTCGGAAAAGAATTTAGTTCGTAGTGGCGAAGTTCCACCACGGGAAAGTAAATCTGCGCTATTGACAGCTTCAGCGTTACACTATTACCGTACGATGTTCACCACGTGCTCAAGCCAGTAGATATTGTTGTGTAAGAGAGATGGCTTAAATGTAGCCTTTTTCGGAAATAATTTAATTTGTGGAGGCAAAGTTCCACCACGGCAAAGCAAATCTGCGCTATTGACAGCCTCAGCGTTACACAATTAACATCCGATGTTCACCACGTTCTCCGGCCAACAGAGATTGTTTTGTAAGAGAGATGGCCTAAATGCTGCCTTTTTCGGAAAATAATTTAGTTCGTTGTGGCGAAGTTCCACCGCGGGAAAGTAAATCTGCGCTATTGACAACTTCAGCGTTACACTATTACCGTACGATGTTCACCACGTGCTCCAGCCAGTAGATATTGTTGTGTAAGAGAGATGGCTTAGATGTTGCCTTTTTCGGTAAATAATTTAATTTGTGGAGGAAAATTTCCACCACGGGAAGCAAATCTGCGCTATTGACAGCCTCAGCGTTACACTATTAACATACGATGTTCACCACGTGCTCCGGCCAATAGATATTTTTGTGTAAGAGAGATGGCCTAAATGTTGCCTTTTTCTGAAAATAATTTAGTTTGTAGCGGCGAAGTTCCACCACGGGAAAATAAATCTGCGCTATTGACAGCTTCAGCGTTACACTATTACCATAAGATGTTCACCACGTGCTCCAGCCAGTAGATATTGTGGTGTAAGAGAGATGGCTTAAATGTTGCCTTTTTCGGAAAATGATTTAGTTCGTGGAGGCAAAGTTCCACCACGGGAAGCAAATCTGCGCTATTGACAACCTCAGCATTACACTATTAGCATACGATGTTCACCACGTGCTCCGGCCAATAGAGATTGTTGTGTAAGAGAGATGGCCTATATGTTGCGTTTTTCTGAAAATAATTTAGTTTGTGGCGGCAAGGTTCCAATATGGGGAAGTAAATTCTGCGCTATTGACAGCCTCAGCGTTACACTATTGACATACGATGTTCACCACGTGCACCGGCCAAAAGAAATTTTTGTGTAAGAGCGATTGCCTAAATTTTGCCTTTTTTCGGAAAATAATTTAGTTTGTGGCGGAAAAGTTCCACCACGGGAAAGCAAAACTGCGCTATTGACAGCCTCAGCGTTACACTATTAACATCCGATGTTCACCACGTTCTCCGGCCAACAGAGATTGTTTTCTAAGAGAGATGGCCTAAATGTTGCCTTTTTCGGAAAATAATTTAGTTCGTAGTGGCGAAGTTCCACCACGGGAAAGTAAATCTGCGCTAATGACAGCTTCAGCGTTACACTATTACCGTACGATGTTCACCACGTGCTCAAGCCAGTAGATATTGTTGTGTAAGAGAGATGGCTTAAATGTTGCCTTTTTCGGAAATAATTTAATTTGTGGAGGCAAAGTTCCACCACGGCAAAGCAAATCTGCGCTATTGACAGCCTCAGCGTTACACAATTAACATCCGATGTTCACCACGTTCTCCGGCCAACAGAGATTGCTTTGTAAGAGAGATGGTCTAAATGTTGCCATTTTCGGAAAATAATTTAGTTCGTAGCGGCGAAGTTCCACCACGGGAAAATAAATCTGCGCTATTGACAGCTTCAGCGTTACACTATTACCATAAGATGTTCACCACGTGCTCCAGCCAGTAGATATTGTGGTGTAAGAGAGATGGCTTAAATGTTGCCTTTTTCGGAAAATGATTTAGTTCGTGGAGGCAAAGTTCCACCACGGGAAGCAAATCTGCGCTATTGACAGCCTCAGCGTTACACTATTAACATCCGATGTTCACCACGTTCTCCGGCCAACAGAGATTGTTTTCTAAGAGAGATGGCCTAAATGTTGCCTTTTTCGGAAAATAATTTAGTTCGTAGTGGCGAAGTTCCACCATGGGAAAGTAAATTCTGCGCTATTGACAGCCTCAGCGTTACACTATTGACATACGATGTTCACCACGTGCACCGGCCAAAAGAGATTTTTGTGTAAGAGCGATTGCCTAAATTTTGCCTTTTTTCGGAAAATAATTTAGTTTGTGGCGGAAAAGTTCCACCACGGGAAAGCAAATCTGCGCTATTGACAGCCTCAGCGTTACACTATTAACATACGATGTTCACCGCGTGCTCCGGCCAATAGAGATTGCTGTTTAAGAGAGATGGCCTAAATGTTGCCTTTTTCGGAAAATAATTTAGTTTTTGGAGGCAAAGTTCCACTACGGGAAAGTAAATCTGCGCTAATGACAGCTTCAGCGTTACACTATTACCGTACGATGTTCACCACGTGCTCCAGCCAAAAGAGATTTTTTTGTAAGAGCGATTGCCTAAATTTTACCTTTTTTCGGAAAATAATTTTGTTTGTGGCGGAAAAGTTCCACCACGGGAAAGTAGATCTGCGCTATTGACAGCCTCAGCGTTACACTAATAACATACGATGTACACCGCGTGCTCCAGCCAATAGAGATTGTTGTGTAAGAGAGATGGCCTAAACGTTGCCTTTTCGTTAAAATTATCAAGCTTTTGGTGGAAAAGTTCCACCACGGCAAAGCAAATCTGCGGTATTGACAGCCTCAGCGTTACACAATTAACATCCGATGTTCACCACGTTCTCCGGCCAACAGAGATTGTTTTGTAAGAGAGATGGCCTAAATGTTGCCTTTTTCGGAAAATAATTTAGTTCGTTGTGGCGAAGTTCCACCGCGGGAAAGTAAATCTGCGCTATTGACAACTTCAGCGTTACACTATTACCGTACGATGTTCACCACGTGCTCCAGCCAGTAGATATTGTTGTGTAAGAGAGATGGCTTAGATGTTGCCTTTTTCGGTAAATATTTTAATTTGTGGAGGAAAAGTTCCACCACGGGAAGAAAATCTGCGCTATTGACAGCCTCAGCGTTACACTGTTAACATACGATGTTAACCACGTGCTCCGGCCAATAGATATTGTTGTGTAAGAGAGATGGCCTAAATGTTGCCTTTTTCTGAAAATAATTTAGTTTGTAGCGGCGAAGTTCCACCACGGGAAAATGAATCTGCGCTATTGACAGCTTCAGCGTTACACTATTACCATAAGATGTTCACCACGTGCTCCAGCCAGTAGATATTGTTCTGTAAGAGAGATGGCTTAAATGTTGCCTTTTTCGGAAAATGATTTAGTTCGTGGAGGCAAAGTTCCACCACGGGAAGCAAATCTGCGCTATTGACAGCCTCAGCGTTACACTATTAGCATACGATGTACACCACGTGCTCCGGCCAATAGAGATTGTTGTGTAAGAGAGATGGCCTATATGTTGCGTTTTTCTGAAAATAATTTAGTTTGTGGCGGAAAAGTTCCACCACGGGAAAGAAAATCTGCGCTATTGACAGCCTCAGCGTTACACTATTAACATCCGATGTTCACCACGTTCTCCGGCCAACAGAGATTGTTTTCTAAGAGAGATGGCCTAAATGTTGCCTTTTTCGAAAAATAATTTAGTTCGTAGTGGCGAAGTTCCACCACGGGAAAGTAAATCTGCGCTATTGAGAGCTTCAGCGTTACACTATTACCGTACGATGTTCACCACGTGCTCAAGCCAGTAGATATTGTTGTGTAAGAGAGATGGCTTAAATGTTGCCTTTTTCGGAAATAATTTATTTGTGGAGGCAAAGTTCCACCACAGGAAAGTATATCTGCGCTATTGACAGCCTCAGCGTTACACTATTAACATACGATGTTCACCGCGTGCTCCGGCCAATAGAGATTGTTGTTTAAGAGAAATGGCCTAAATGTTGCCTTTTTCGAAAAATTATTTAGTTTTTGGAGGCAAAGTTCCACTACGGGAAAGTAAATCGGCGCTAATGACGGCCTCAGCGTTACACTATTAACATACGATGTTCACCACGTGCTCGGGCCAACAGAGATTGTTTTGTAAGAGAGATTGCGTAAATGTTGCCTTTTTTACAGAAAAAAATAATTTAGCTTGAAGAGGAAAAAATCCACCACAGGAAAGTAAATCTGCGCTATTGACAGCCTCAGCGTTACACTATTAACATACGATGTTCACCGCGTGCTCTGGCCAATAGAGATTGTTCTTTAGGAGAGATGGCCTACATGTTGCCTTTTTCGGAAAATAATTTAGTTCGTAGCTTCGAAGTTCCACCACGGGAAAGTAAATCTGCGCTATTGACAGCTTCAGCGTTACACTATTACCGTACGATGTTCACTACGTGCTCCAGCCAAAAGAGATTTTTGTGTAAGAGCGATTGCCTAAATTTTGCCTTTTTTCGGAAAATAATTTAGTTTCTGGCGGAAAAGTTCCACCACGGGAAAGCAAATCTGCGCTATTGACAGCCTCAGCGTTACACTATTAACATCCGATGTTCACCACGTTCTCCGGCCAACAGAGATTGTTTTCTAAGAGAGATGGCCTAAATTTTGCCTTTTTCGGAAAATAATTTAGTTCGTAGTGGCGAAGTTCCACCACGGGAAAGTAAATCTGCGCTATTGAGAGCTTCAGCGTTACACTATTACCGTACGATGTTCACCACGTGCTCAAGCCAGTAGATATTGTTGTGTAAGAGAGATGGCTTAAATGTTGCCTTTTTCGGAAATAATTTAATTTGTGGAGGCAAAGTTCCACCACGGCAAAGCAAATCTGCGCTATTGACAGCCTCAGCTTTACACAATTACCATCCGATGTTCACCACGTTGTCCGGCCAACAGAGATTGTTTTGTAAGAGAGATGGCCTAAATGTTGCCTTTTTCGGAAAATAATTTAGTTCGTTGTGGCGAAGTTCCACCGCGGGAAAGTAAATCTGCGCTATTGACAACTTCAGCGTTACACTATTACCGTACGATGTTCACCACGTGCTCCAGCCAGTAGGTATTGTTGTGTAAGAGAGATGGCTTAGATGTTGCCTTTTTCGGTAAATAATTTAATTTGTGGAGGAAAAGTTCCACCACGGGAAGCAAATCTGCGCTATTGACAGCCTCAGCGTTACACTGTTAACATACGATGTTCACCACGTGCTCCAGCCAGTAGATATTGTGGTGTAAGAGAGATGGCTTAAATGTTGCCTTTTTCGGAAAATGATTTAGTTCGTGGAGGCAAAGTTCCACCACGGGAAGCAAATCTGCGCTATTGACAACCTCAGCGTTACACTATTGACATACGATGTTCACCACGTGCACCGGCCAAAAGAAATTTTTGTGTAAGAGCGATTGCCTAAATTTTGCCTTTTTTCGGAAAATAATTTAGTTTGTGGCGGAAAAGTTCCACCACGGGAAAGCAAATCTGCGCTATTGACAGTCTCAGCGTTACACTATTACCATAAGATGTTCACCACGTTCTCCGGCCAACAGAGATTGTTTTCTAAGAGAGATGGCCTAAATGTTGCCTTTTTCGGAAAATAATTTAGTTCGTAGTGGCGAAGTTCCACCACGGGAAAGTAAATCTGCGCTATTGAGAGCTTCAGCGTTACACTATTACCGTACGATGTTCACCACGTGCTCAAGCCAGTAGATATTGTTGTGTAAGAGAGATGGCCTAAATGTTGCCTTTTTCGGAAATAATTTAATTTGTGGAGGCAAAGTTCCACCACAGGAAAGTATATCTGCGCTATTGACAGCCTCAGCGTTACACTATTAACATACGATGTTCACCGCGTGCTCCGGCCCATAGAGATTGTTCTTTAAGAGAGATGGCCTAAATGTTGCCTTTTTCGGAAAATAATTTAGTTTTTGGAGGCAAAGTTCCACTACGGGAAAGTAAATCTGCGCTAATGACGGCCTCAGCGTTACACTATTAACATACGATGTTCACCACGTGCTCGGGCCAACAGAGATTGTTTTGTAAGAGAGATTGCGTAAATGTTGCCTTTTTTACAGAAAAATAATTTAGTTTGAAGAGGAAAAAATCCACCACAGGAAAGTAAATCTGCGCTATTGACAGCCTCAGCGTTACACTATTAACATACGATGTTCACCGCGTGCTCTGGCCAATAGAGATTGTTTTTAAGAGAGATGGCCTAAATGTTGCCTTTTTCGGAAAATAATTTAGTTTGTGGCGGAAAAGTTCCACCACGGGAAAGTAAATCTGCGCTATTGACAGCTTCAGCGTTACACTATTACCGTACGATGTTCACCACGTGCTCCAGGCAAAAGAAATTTTTGTGTAAGAGCGATTGCCTAAATTTTGCCTTTTTTTGGAAAATAATTTAGTTTGTGGCGGAAAATTTCCACCACGGGAAAGTAAATCTGCGCTATTGACAGCCTCAGCGTTACACTATTAACATACGATGTACACCGCGTGCTCCAGCCAATAGAGATTGTTGTGTAAGAGAGATGGCTTAAATGTTGCTTTTTCGTTAAAATTATCAAGCTTTTGGTGGAAAAGTTCCACCACGGCAAAGCAAATCTGCGCTATTGACAGCCTCAGCGTTACACAATTAACATCCGATGTTCACCACGTTCTCCGGCCAACAGAGATTGTTTTGTAAGAGAGATGGCCTAAATGTTGCCTTTTTCGGAAAATAATTTATTTCGTAGTGGCGAAGTTCCACCACGGCAAAGTAAATCTGCGCTATTGACAGCTTCAGCGTTACACTATTACCGTACGATGTTCACCACGTGCTCAAGCCAGTAGATATTGTTGTGTAAGAGAGATGGCTTAGATGTTGCCTTTTTCGGTAAATAATTTAATTTGTGGAGGAAAAGTTCCACCACGGGAAGCAAATCTGCGCTATTGACAGCCTCAGCGTTACACTGTTAACATACGATGTTCACCACGTGCTCCGGCCAATAGATATTGTTGTGTAAGAGAGATGGCCTAAATGTTGCCTTTTTCTGAAAATAATTTAGTTTGTAGCGGCGAAGTTCCACCACGGGAAAATAAATCTGCGCTATTGACAGCTTCAGCGTTACACTATTACCATAAGATGTTCACCACGTGCTCCAGCCAGTAGATATTGTGGTGTAAGAGAGATGGCTTAAATGTTGCCTTTTTCGGAAAATGATTTAGTTCGTGGAGGCAAAGTTCCACCACGGGAAGCAAATCTGCGCTATTGACAACCTCAGCGTTACACTATTAGCATACGATGTTCACCACGTGCTCCGGCCAATAGAGATTGTTGTGTAAGAGAGATGGCCTATATGTTGCGTTTTTCTGAAAATAATTTAGTTTGTGGCGGCAAAGTTCCACCATGGGAAAGTAAATTCTGCGCTATTGACAGCCTCAGCGTTACACTATTGACATACGATGTTCACCACGTGCACCGGCCAAAAGAGATTTTTGTGTAAGAGCGATTGCCTAAATTTTGCCTGTTTTCGGAAAATAATTTAGTTTGTGGCGGAAAAGTTCCACCACGGGAAAGCAAATCTGCGCTATTGACAGCCTCAGCGTTACACTATTAACATCCGATGTTCACCACGTTCTCCGGCCAACAGAGATTGTTTTCTAAGAGAGATGGCCTATATGTTGCCTTTTTCGGAAAATAATTTAGTTCGTAGTGGCGAAGTTCCACCACGGGAAAGTAAATCTGCGCTATTGAGAGCTTCAGCGTTACACTATTACCGTACGATGTTCACCACGTGCTCAAGCCAGTAGATATTGTTGTGTAAGAGAGATGGCTTAAATGTTGCCTTTTTCGGAAATAATTTAATTTGGGGAGGCAAAGTTCCACCACGGCAAAGCAAATCTGCGCTATTGACAGCCTCAGCGTTACACAATTAACATCCGATGTTCACCGCGTTCTCCGGCCAACAGAGATTGTTTTGTAAGAGAGATGGCCTAAATGTTGCCTTTTTCGGAAAATAATTTAGTTCGTTGTGGCGAAGTTCCACCGCGGGAAAGTAAATCTGCGCTATTGACAACTTCAGCGTTACACTATTACCGTACGATGTTCACCACGTGCTCCAGCCAGTAGATATTGTTGTGTAAGAGAGATGGCTTAGATGTTGCCTTTTTCGGTAAATATTTTAATTTGTGGAGGAAAAGTTCCACCACGGGAAGAAAATCTGCGCTATTGACAGCCTCAGCGTTACACTGTTAACATACGATGTTAACCACGTGCTCCGGCCAATAGATATTGTTGTGTAAGAGAGATGGCCTAAATGTTGCCTTTTTCTGAAAATAATTTAGTTTGTAGCGGCGAAGTTCCACCACGGGAAAATGAATCTGCGCTATTGACAGCTTCAGCGTTACACTATTACCATAAGATGTTCACCACGTGCTCCAGCCAGTAGATATTGTGGTGTAAGAGAGATGGCTTAAATGTTGCCTTTTTCGGAAAATGATTTAGTTCGTGGAGGCAAAGTTCCACCACGGGAAGCAAATCTGCGCTATTGACAGCCTCAGCGTTACACTATTAGCATACGATGTTCACCACGTGCTCCGGCCAATAGAGATTGTTGTGTAAGAGAGATGGCCTATATGTTGCGTTTTTCTGAAAATAATTTAGTTTGTGGCGGCAAAGTTCCACCATGGGAAAGTAAATTCTGCGCTATTGACAGCCTCAGCGTTACACTATTGACATACGATGTTCACCACGTGCACCGGCCAAAAGAGATTTTTGTGTAAGAGCGATTGCCTAAATTTTGCCTTTTTTCAGAAAATAATTTAGTTTGTGGCGGAAAAGTTCCACCACGGGAAAGAAAATCTGCGCTATTGACAGCCTCAGCGTTACACTATTAACATCCGATGTTCACCACGTTCTCCGGCCAACAGAGATTGTTTTCTAAGAGAGATGGCCTAAATGTTGCCTTTTTCGAAAAATAATTTAGTTCGTAGTGGCGAAGTTCCACCACGGGAAAGTAAATCTGCGCTATTGAGAGCTTCAGCGTTACACTATTACCGTACGATGTTCACCGCGTGCTCCAGCCAATAGAGATTGTTGTGTAAGAGAGATGGCCTAAATGTTGCCTTTTTCGGAAAATAATTTAGTTTTTGGAGGCAAAGTTCCACCACGGCAAAGCAAATCTGCGCTATTGACAGCCTCAGCGTTACACAATTAACATCCGATGTTCACCGCGTTCTCCGGCCAACAGAGATTGTTTTGTAAGAGAGATGGCCTAAATGTTGCCTTTTTCGGAAAATAATTTAGTTCGTTGTGGCGAAGTTCCACCGCGGGAAAGTAAATCTGCGCTATTGACAACTTCAGCGTTACACTATTACCGTACGATGTTCACCACGTGCTCCAGCCAGTAGATATTGTTGTGTAAGAGAGATGGCTTAGATGTTGCCTTTTTCGGTAAATATTTTAATTTGTGGAGGAAAAGTTCCACCACGGGAAGAAAATCTGCGCTATTGACAGCCTCAGCGTTACACTGTTAACATACGATGTTAACCACGTGCTCCGGCCAATAGATATTGTTGTGTAAGAGAGATGGCCTAAATGTTGCCTTTTTCTGAAAATAATTTAGTTTGTAGCGGCGAAGTTCCACCACGGGAAAATGAATCTGCGCTATTGACAGCTTCAGCGTTACACTATTACCATAAGATGTTCACCACGTGCTCCAGCCAGTAGATATTGTGGTGTAAGAGAGATGGCTTAAATGTTGCCTTTTTCGGAAAATGATTTAGTTCGTGGAGGCAAAGTTCCACCACGGGAAGCAAATCTGCGCTATTGACAGCCTCAGCGTTACACTATTGACATACGATGTTCACCACGTGCACCGGCCAAAAGAGATTTTTGTGTAAGAGCGATTGCCTAAATTTTGCCTTTTTTCAGAAAATAATTTAGTTTGTGGCGGAAAAGTTCCACCACGGGAAAGAAAATCTGCGCTATTGACAGCCTCAGCGTTACACTATTAACATCCGATGTTCACCACGTTCTCCGGCCAACAGAGATTGTTTTCTAAGAGAGATGGCCTAAATGTTGCCTTTTTCGAAAAATAATTTAGTTCGTAGTGGCGAAGTTCCACCACGGGAAAGTAAATCTGCGCTATTGAGAGCTTCAGCGTTACACTATTACCGTACGATGTTCACCGCGTGCTCCGGCCAATAGAGATTGTTGTTTAAGAGAGATGGCCTAAATGTTGCCTTTTTCGAAAAATAATTTAGTTTTTGGAGGCAAAGTTCCACTACGGGAAAGTAAATCGGCGCTAATGACGGCCTCAGCGTTACACTATTAACATACGATGTTCACCACGTGCTCGGGCCAACAGAGATTGTTTTGTAAGAGAGATTGCATAAATGTTGCCTTTTTTACAGAAAAAATAATTTAGCTTGAACAGGAAAAAATCCACCACAGGAAAGTAAATCTGCGCTATTGACAGCCTCAGCGTTACACTATTAACATACGATGTTCACCGCGTGCTCTGGCCAATAGAGATTGTTCTTTAAGAGAGATGGCCTACATGTTGCCTTTTTCGGAAAATAATTTAGTTCGTAGCTTCGAAGTTCCACCACGGGAAAGTAAATCTGCGCTATTGACAGCTTCAGCGTTACACTATTACCGTACGATGTTCACTACGTGCTCCAGCCAAAAGAGATTTTTGTGTAAGAGCGATTGCCTAAATTTTGCCTTTTTTCGGAAAATAATTTAGTTTCTGGCGGAAAAGTTCCACCACGGGAAAGCAAATCTGCGCTATTGACAGCCTCAGCGTTACACTATTAACATCCGATGTTCACCACGTTCTCCGGCCAACAGAGATTGTTTTCTAAGAGAGATGGCCTAAATGTTGCCTTTTTCGGAAAATAATTTAGTTCGTAGTGGCGAAGTTCCACCACGGGAAAGTAAATCTGCGCTATTGAGAGCTTCAGCGTTACACTATTACCGTACGATGTTCACCACGTGCTCAAGCCAGTAGATATTGTTGTGTAAGAGAGATGGCTTAAATGTTGCCTTTTTCGGAAATAATTTAATTTGTGGAGGCAAAGTTCCACCACGGCAAAGCAAATCTGCGCTATTGACAGCCTCAGCGTTACACAATTACCATCCGATGTTCACCACGTTGTCCGGCCAACAGAGATTGTTTTGTAAGAGAGATGGCCTAAATGTTGCCTTTTTCGGAAAATAATTTAGTTCGTTGTGGCGAAGTTCCACCGCGGGAAAGTAAATCTGCGCTATTGACAACTTCAGCGTTACACTATTACCGTACGATGTTCACCACGTGCTCCAGCCAGTAGGTATTGTTGTGTAAGAGAGATGGCTTAGATGTTGCCTTTTTCGGTAAATAATTTAATTTGTGGAGGAAAAGTTCCACCACGGGAAGCAAATCTGCGCTATTGACAGCCTCAGCGTTACACTGTTAACATACGATGTTCACCACGTGCTCCGGCCAGTAGATATTGTGGTGTAAGAGAGATGGCCTAAATGTTGCCTTTTTCGGAAAATAATTTAGTTTGTGGAGGCAAAGTTCCACCACGGGAAGCAAATCTGCGCTATTGACAGCCTCAGCGTTACACTATTGACATACGATGTTCACCACGTGCACCGGCCAAAAGAAATTTTTGTGTAAGAGCGATTGCCTAAATTTTGCCTTTTTTCGGAAAATAATTTAGTTTGTGGCGGAAAAGTTCCACCACGGGAAAGCAAATCTGCGCTATTGACAGCCTCAGCGTTACACTATTACCATAAGATGTTCACCACGTTCTCCGGCCAACAGAGATTGTTTTCTAAGAGAGATGGCCTAAATGTTGCCTTTTTCGGAAAATAATTTAGTTCGTAGTGGCGAAGTTCCACCACGGGAAAGTAAATCTGCGCTATTGAGAGCTTCAGCGTTACACTATTACCGTACGATGTTCACCACGTGCTCAAGCCAGTAGATATTGTTGTGTAAGAGAGATGGCCTAAATGTTGCCTTTTTCGGAAATAATTTAATTTGTGGAGGCAAAGTTCCACCACAGGAAAGTATATCTGCGCTATTGACAGCCTCAGCGTTACACTATTAACATACGATGTTCACCGCGTGCTCCGGCCCATAGAGATTGTTCTTTAAGAGAGATGGCCTAAATGTTGCCTTTTTCGGAAAATAATTTAGTTTTTGGAGGCAAAGTTCCACTACGGGAAAGTAAATCTGCGCTAATGACGGCCTCAGCGTTACACTATTAACATACGATGTTCACCACGTGCTCGGGCCAACAGAGATTGTTTTGTAAGAGAGATTGCGTAAATGTTGCCTTTTTTACAGAAAAATAATTTAGTTTGAAGAGGAAAAGTTCCACCACAGGAAAGTAAATCTGCCCTATTGACAGCCTCAGCGTTACACTACTAACATACGATGTTCACCGCGTGCTCCGGCCAATAGAGATTGTTTTTTAAGAGAGATGGCCTAAATGTTGCCTTTTTCGGAAAATAATTTAGTTTGTGGCGGAAAAGTTCCACCACGGGAAAGTAAATCTGCGCTATTGACAGCTTCAGCGTTACACTATTACCGTACGATGTTCACCACGTGCTCCGGCCAACAGAGATTGTTTTCTAAGAGAGATGGCCTAAATGTTGCCTTTTTCGGAAAATAATTTAGTTCGTAGTGGCGAAGTTCCACCACGGGAAAGTAAATCTGCGCTATTGACAGCTTCAGCGTTACACTATTACCGTACGATGTTCACCGCGTGCTCCAGCCAGTAGATATTGTTGTGTAAGAGAGATGGCTTAAATGTTGCCTTTTTCGGAAATAATTTATTTGTGGAGGCAAAGTTCCACCACAGGAAAGTATATCTGCGCTATTGACAGCCTCAGCGTTACACTATTAACATACGATGTTCACCGCGTGCTCCGGCCAATAGAGATTGTTGTTGTAAGAGAAGATGGCCTAAATGTTGCCTTTTTCGAAAAATAATTTAGTTTTTGGAGGCAAAGTTCCACTACGGGAAAGTAAATCTGCGCTAATGACGGCCTCAGCGTTACACTATTAACATACGATGTTCACCACGTGCTCGGGCCAACAGAGATTGTTTTGTAAGAGAGATTGCGTAAATGTTGCCTTTTTTACAGAAAAAAATAATTTAGCTTGAAGAGGAAAAAATCCACCACAGGAAAGTAAATCTGCGCTATTGACAGCCTCAGCGTTACACTATTAACATACGATGTTCACCGCGTGCTCTGGCCAATAGAGATTGTTCTTTAAGAGAGATGGCCTACATGTTGCCTTTTTCGGAAAATAATTTAGTTCGTAGCTTCGAAGTTCCACCACGGGAAAGTAAATCTGCGCTATTGACAGCTTCAGCGTTACACTATTACCGTACGATGTTCACTACGTGCTCCAGCCAAAAGAGATTTTTGTGTAAGAGCGATTGCCTAAATTTTGCCTTTTTTCGGAAAATAATTTAGTTTCTGGCGGAAAAGTTCCACCACGGGAAAGCAAATCTGCGCTATTGACAGCCTCAGCGTTACACTATTAACATCCGATGTTCACCACGTTCTCCGGCCAACAGAGATTGTTTTCTAAGAGAGATGGCCTAAATGTTGCCTTTTTCGGAAAATAATTTAGTTCGTAGTGGCGAAGTTCCACCACGGGAAAGTAAATCTGCGCTATTGAGAGCTTCAGCGTTACACTATTACCGTACGATGTTCACCACGTGCTCAAGCCAGTAGATATTGTTGTGTAAGAGAGATGGCTTAAATGTTGCCTTTTTCGGAAATAATTTAATTTGTGGAGGCAAAGTTCCACCACGGCAAAGCAAATCTGCGCTATTGACAGCCTCAGCGTTACACAATTAACATCCGATGTTCACCACGTTCTCCGGCCAACAGAGATTGTTTTGTAAGAGAGATGGCCTAAATGTTGCCTTTTTCGGAAAATAATTTAGTTCGTTGTGGCGAAGTTCCACCGCGGGAAAGTAAATCTGCGCTATTGACAACTTCAGCGTTACACTATTACCGTACGATGTTCACCACGTGCTCCAGCCAGTAGGTATTGTTGTGTAAGAGAGATGGCTTAGATGTTGCCTTTTTCGGTAAATAATTTAATTTGTGGAGGAAAAGTTCCACCACGGGAAGCAAATCTGCGCTATTGACAGCCTCAGCGTTACACTGTTAACATACGATGTTCACCACGTGCTCCGGCCAATAGATATTGTTGTGTAAGAGAGATGGCCTAAATGTTGCCTTTTTCGGAAAATGATTTAGTTCGTGGCGGCAAAGTTCCACCACGGGAAGCTAAATCTGCGCTATTGACAGCCTCAGCGTTACACTATTGACATACGATGTTCACCACGTGCACCGGCCAAAAGAGATTTTTGTGTAAGAGCGATTGCCTAAATTTTGCCTTTTTTCGGAAAATAATTTAGTTTGTGGCGGAAAAGTTCCACCACGGGAAAGCAAATCTGCGCTATTGACAGCCTCAGCGTTACACTATTACCATCAGATGTTCACCACGTTCTCCGGCCAACAGAGATTGTTTTCTAAGAGAGATGGCCTAAATGTTGCCTTTTTCGGAAAATAATTTAGTTCGTAGTGGCGAAGTTCCACCACGGGAAAGTAAATCTGCGCTATTGAGAGCTTCAGCGTTACACTATTACCGTACGATGTTCACCACGTGCTCAAGCCAGTAGATATTGTTGTGTAAGAGAGATGGCCTAAATGTTGCCTTTTTCGGAAATAATTTAATTTGTGGAGGCAAAGTTCCACCACAGGAAAGTATATCTGCGCTATTGACAGCCTCAGCGTTACACTATTAACATACGATGTTCACCGCGTGCTCCGGCCCATAGAGATTGTTCTTTAAGAGAGATGGCCTAAATGTTGCCTTTTTCGGAAAATAATTTAGTTTTTGGAGGCAAAGTTCCACTACGGGAAAGTAAATCTGCGCTAATGACGGCCTCAGCGTTACACTATTAACATACGATGTTCACCACGTGCTCAGGCCAACAGAGATTGTTTTGTAAGAGAGATTGCGTAAATGTTGCCTTTTTTACAGAAAAATAATTTAGTTTGAAGAGGAAAAAATCCACCACAGGAAAGTAAATCTGCCCTATTGACAGCCTCAGCGTTACACTACTAACATACGATGTTCACCGCGTGCTCTGGCCAATAGAGATTGTTTTTTAAGAGAGATGGCCTAAATGTTGCCTTTTTCGGAAAATAATTTAGTTTGTGGCGGAAAAGTTCCACCACGGGAAAGTAAATCTGCGCTATTGACAGCTTCAGCGTTACACTATTACCGTACGATGTTCACCACGTGCTCCAGGCAAAAGAAATTTTGTGTAAGAGCGATTGCCTAAATTTTGCCTTTTTTTGGAAAATAATTTAGTTTGTGGCGGAAAATTTCCACCACGGGAAAGTAAATCTGCGCTATTGACAGCCTCAGCGTTACACTATTAACATACGATGTACACCGCTTGCTCCAGCCCATAGAGATTGTTGTGTAAGAGAGATGGCTTAAATGTTGCTTTTTCGTTAAAATTATCAAGCTTTTGGTGGAAAAGTTCCACCACGGCAAAGCAAATCTGCGCTATTGACAGCCTCAGCGTTACACAATTAACATCCGATGTTCACCACGTTCTCCGGCCAACAGAGATTGTTTTGTAAGAGAGATGGCCTAAATGTTGCCTTTTTCGGAAAATAATTTAGTTCGTAGTGGCGAAGTTCCACCACGGCAAAGTAAATCTGCGCTATTGACAGCTTCAGCGTTACACTATTACCGTACGATGTTCACCACGTGCTCAAGCCAGTAGATATTGTTGTGTAAGAGAGATGGCTTAGATGTTGCCTTTTTCGGTAAATAATTTAATTTGTGGAGGAAAAGTTCCACCACGGGAAGCAAATCTGCGCTATTGACAGCCTCAGCGTTACACTGTTAACATACGATGTTCACCACGTGCTCCGGCCAATAGATATTGTTGTGTAAGAGAGATGGCCTAAATGTTGCCTTTTTCTGAAAATAATTTAGTTTGTAGCGGCGAAGTTCCACCACGGGAAAATAAATCTGCGCTATTGACAGCTTCAGCGTTACACTATTACCATAAGATGTTCACCACGTGCTCCAGCCAGTAGATATTGTGGTGTAAGAGAGATGGCTTAAATGTTGCCTTTTTCGGAAAATGATTTAGTTCGTGGAGGCAAAGTTCCACCACGGGAAGCAAATCTGCGCTATTGACAACCTCAGCGTTACACTATTAGCATACGATGTTCACCACGTGCTCCGGCCAATAGAGATTGTTGTGTAAGAGAGATGGCCTATATGTTGCGTTTTTCTGAAAATAATTTAGTTTGTGGCGGCAAAGTTCCACCATGGGAAAGTAAATTCTGCGCTATTGACAGCCTCAGCGTTACACTATTGACATACGATGTTCACCACGTGCACCGGCCAAAAGAGATTTTTGTGTAAGAGCGATTGCCTAAATTTTGCCTGTTTTCGGAAAATAATTTAGTTTGTGGCGGAAAAGTTCCACCACGGGAAAGCAAATCTGCGCTATTGACAGCCTCAGCGTTACACTATTAACATCCGATGTTCACCACGTTCTCCGGCCAACAGAGATTGTTTTCTAAGAGAGATGGCCTATATGTTGCCTTTTTCGGAAAATAATTTAGTTCGTAGTGGCGAAGTTCCACCACGGGAAAGTAAATCTGCGCTATTGAGAGCTTCAGCGTTACACTATTACCGTACGATGTTCACCACGTGCTCAAGCCAGTAGATATTGTTGTGTAAGAGAGATGGCTTAAATGTTGCCTTTTTCGGAAATAATTTAATTTGGGGAGGCAAAGTTCCACCACGGCAAAGCAAATCTGCGCTATTGACAGCCTCAGCGTTACACAATTAACATCCGATGTTCACCGCGTTCTCCGGCCAACAGAGATTGTTTTGTAAGAGAGATGGCCTAAATGTTGCCTTTTTCGGAAAATAATTTAGTTCGTTGTGGCGAAGTTCCACCGCGGGAAAGTAAATCTGCGCTATTGACAACTTCAGCGTTACACTATTACCGTACGATGTTCACCACGTGCTCCAGCCAGTAGATATTGTTGTGTAAGAGAGATGGCTTAGATGTTGCCTTTTTCGGTAAATATTTTAATTTGTGGAGGAAAAGTTCCACCACGGGAAGAAAATCTGCGCTATTGACAGCCTCAGCGTTACACTGTTAACATACGATGTTAACCACGTGCTCCGGCCAATAGATATTGTTGTGTAAGAGAGATGGCCTAAATGTTGCCTTTTTCTGAAAATAATTTAGTTTGTAGCGGCGAAGTTCCACCACGGGAAAATGAATCTGCGCTATTGACAGCTTCAGCGTTACACTATTACCATAAGATGTTCACCACGTGCTCCAGCCAGTAGATATTGTGGTGTAAGAGAGATGGCTTAAATGTTGCCTTTTTCGGAAAATGATTTAGTTCGTGGAGGCAAAGTTCCACCACGGGAAGCAAATCTGCGCTATTGACAGCCTCAGCGTTACACTATTAGCATACGATGTTCACCACGTGCTCCGGCCAATAGAGATTGTTGTGTAAGAGAGATGGCCTATATGTTGCGTTTTTCTGAAAATAATTTAGTTTGTGGCGGCAAAGTTCCACCATGGGAAAGTAAATTCTGCGCTATTGACAGCCTCAGCGTTACACTATTGACATACGATGTTCACCACGTGCACCGGCCAAAAGAGATTTTTGTGTAAGAGCGATTGCCTAAATTTTGCCTTTTTTCAGAAAATAATTTAGTTTGTGGCGGAAAAGTTCCACCACGGGAAAGAAAATCTGCGCTATTGACAGCCTCAGCGTTACACTATTAACATCCGATGTTCACCACGTTCTCCGGCCAACAGAGATTGTTTTCTAAGAGAGATGGCCTAAATGTTGCCTTTTTCGAAAAATAATTTAGTTCGTAGTGGCGAAGTTCCACCACGGGAAAGTAAATCTGCGCTATTGAGAGCTTCAGCGTTACACTATTACCGTACGATGTTCACCGCGTGCTCCGGCCAATAGAGATTGTTGTTTAAGAGAGATGGCCTAAATGTTGCCTTTTTCGAAAAATAATTTAGTTTTTGGAGGCAAAGTTCCACTACGGGAAAGTAAATCGGCGCTAATGACGGCCTCAGCGTTACACTATTAACATACGATGTTCACCACGTGCTCGGGCCAACAGAGATTGTTTTGTAAGAGAGATTGCATAAATGTTGCCTTTTTTACAGAAAAAATAATTTAGCTTGAAGAGGAAAAAATCCACCACAGGAAAGCAAATCTGCGCTATTGACAGCCTCAGCGTTACACTATTAACATCCGATGTTCACCACGTTCTCCGGCCAACAGAGATTGTTTTCTAAGAGAGATGGCCTAAATTTTGCCTTTTTCGGAAAATAATTTAGTTCGTAGTGGCGAAGTTCCACCACGGGAAAGTAAATCTGCGCTATTGAGAGCTTCAGCGTTACACTATTACCGTACGATGTTCACCACGTGCTCAAGCCAGTAGATATTGTTGTGTAAGAGAGATGGCTTAAATGTTGCCTTTTTCGGAAATAATTTAATTTGTGGAGGCAAAGTTCCACCACGGCAAAGCAAATCTGCGCTATTGACAGCCTCAGCTTTACACAATTACCATCCGATGTTCACCACGTTGTCCGGCCAACAGAGATTGTTTTGTAAGAGAGATGGCCTAAATGTTGCCTTTTTCGGAAAATAATTTAGTTCGTTGTGGCGAAGTTCCACCGCGGGAAAGTAAATCTGCGCTATTGACAACTTCAGCGTTACACTATTACCGTACGATGTTCACCACGTGCTCCAGCCAGTAGGTATTGTTGTGTAAGAGAGATGGCTTAGATGTTGCCTTTTTCGGTAAATAATTTAATTTGTGGAGGAAAAGTTCCACCACGGGAAGCAAATCTGCGCTATTGACAGCCTCAGCGTTACACTGTTAACATACGATGTTCACCACGTGCTCCAGCCAGTAGATATTGTGGTGTAAGAGAGATGGCTTAAATGTTGCCTTTTTCGGAAAATGATTTAGTTCGTGGAGGCAAAGTTCCACCACGGGAAGCAAATCTGCGCTATTGACAACCTCAGCGTTACACTATTGACATACGATGTTCACCACGTGCACCGGCCAAAAGAAATTTTTGTGTAAGAGCGATTGCCTAAATTTTGCCTTTTTTCGGAAAATAATTTAGTTTGTGGCGGAAAAGTTCCACCACGGGAAAGCAAATCTGCGCTATTGACAGTCTCAGCGTTACACTATTACATAAGATGTTCACCACGTTCTCCGGCCAACAGAGATTGTTTTCTAAGAGAGATGGCCTAAATGTTGCCTTTTTCGGAAAATAATTTAGTTCGTAGTGGCGAAGTTCCACCACGGGAAAGTAAATCTGCGCTATTGAGAGCTTCAGCGTTACACTATTACCGTACGATGTTCACCACGTGCTCAAGCCAGTAGATATTGTTGTGTAAGAGAGATGGCCTAAATGTTGCCTTTTTCGGAAATAATTTAATTTGTGGAGGCAAAGTTCCACCACAGGAAAGTATATCTGCGCTATTGACAGCCTCAGCGTTACACTATTAACATACGATGTTCACCGCGTGCTCCGGCCCATAGAGATTGTTCTTTAAGAGAGATGGCCTAAATGTTGCCTTTTTCGGAAAATAATTTAGTTTTTGGAGGCAAAGTTCCACTACGGGAAAGTAAATCTGCGCTAATGACGGCCTCAGCGTTACACTATTAACAAACGATGTTCACCACGTGCTCGGGCCAACAGAGATTGTTTTGTAAGAGAGATTGCGTAAATGTTGCCTTTTTTACAGAAAAATAATTTAGTTTGAAGAGGAAAAAATCCACCACAGGAAAGTAAATCTGCCCTATTGACAGCCTCAGCGTTACACTACTAACATACGATGTTCACCGCGTGCTCTGGCCAATAGAGATTGTTTTTTAAGAGAGATGGCCTAAATGTTGCCTTTTTCGGAAAATAATTTAATTTGTGGGGGAAAAGTTCCACCACGGGAAAGTAAATCTGCGCTATTGACTGCTTCAGCGTTACACTATTACCGTACGATGTTCACCACGTGCTCCAGGCAAAAGAAATTTTTGTGTAAGAGCGATTGCCTAAATTTTGCCTTTTTTTGGAAAATAATTTAGTTTGTGGCGGAAAATTTCCACCACGGGAAAGTAAATCTGCGCTATTGACAGCCTCAGCGTTACACTATTAACATACGATGTACACCGCGTGCTCCAGCCAATAGAGATTGTTGTGTAAGAGAGATGGCTTAAATGTTGCTTTTTCGTTAAAATTATCAAGCTTTTGGTGGAAAAGTTCCACCACGGCAAAGCAAATCTGCGCTATTGACAGCCTCAGCGTTACACAATTAACATCCGATGTTCAGCACGTTCTCCGGCCAACAGAGATTATTTTGTAAGAGAGATGGCCTAAATGTTGCCTTTTTCGGAAAATAATTTATTTCGTAGTGGCGAAGTTCCACCACGGCAAAGTAAATCTGCGCTATTGACAGCTTCAGCGCTACACTATTACCGTACGATGTTCACCACGTGCTCAAGCAAGCAGATATTGTTGTGTAAGAGAGATGGCTTAAATGTTGCCTTTTTCGGAAATAATTTATTTGTGGAGGCAAAGTTCCACCACGGCAAAGCAAATCTGCGCTATTGACAGCCTCAGCGTTACTCAATTAACATCCGATGTTCACCACGTTCTCCGGCCAACCGAGATGGTTTTGTAAGAGAGATGGCCTAAATGTTGCTTTTTTCGGAAAATAATTTAGTTCGTAGTGGCGAAGTTCCACCGCGGGAAAGTAAATCTGCGCTATTGACAACATCAGCGTTACACTATTACCGTACGATGTTCACCACGTGCTCCAGCCAGTAGATATTGTTGTGTAAGAGAGATGGCTTAGATGTTGCCTTTTTCAATAATTTAATTTGTGCAGGAAAAGTTCCACCACGGGAAGCAAATCTGCGCTATTGACAGCCTCAGCGTTACACTGTTAACATACGATGTTCACCACGTGCTCCGGCCAATAGATATTGTTGTGTAAGAGAGATGGCCTAAATGTTGCCTTTTTCTGAAAATAATTTAGTTTGTTGCGGCGAAGTTCCATCACGGGAAAATAAATCTGCGCTATTGACAGCTTCAGCGTTACACTATTACCATAAGATGTTCACCACGTGCTCCAGCCAGTAGATATTGTGGTGTAAGAGAGATGGCCTATATGTTGCGTTTTTCTGAAAATAATTTAGTTTGTGGCGGCAAAGTTCCACCATGGGAAAGTAAATTCTGCGCTATTGACAGCCTCAGCGTTACACTATTGACATACGATGTTCACCACGTGCACCGGCCAAAAGAGATTTTTGTGTAAGAGCGATTGCCTAAATTTTGCCTTTTTTTGGAAAATAATTTAGTTTGTGGCGGAAAAGTTCCACCACGGGAAAGCAAATCTGCGCTATTGACAGCCTCAGCGTTACACTATTAACATCCGATGTTCACCACGTTCTCCGGCCAACAGAGATTGTTTTCTAAGAGAGATGGCCTAAATGTTGCCTTTTTCGGAAAATAATTTAGTTCGTATTGCGAAGTTCCACCACGGGAAAGTAAATCTGCGCTATTGAGAGCTTCAGCGTTACACTATTACCGTACGATGTTCACCACGTGCTCAAGCCAGTAGATATTGTTGTGTAAGAGAGATGGCTTAAATGTTGCCTTTTTCGGAAATAATTTATTTTTTTGTGGAGGCAAAGTTCCACCACAGGAAAGTATATCTGCGCTATTGACAGCCTCAGCGTTACACTATTAACATACGATGTTCACCGCGTGCTCCGGCCAATAGAGATTGTTGTTTAAGAGAGATGGCCTAAATGTTGCCTTTTTCGGAAAATAATTTAGTTTCTGGAGGCAAAGTTCCACTACGGGAAAGTAAATCTGCGCTAATGACGGCCTCAGCGTTACACTATTAACATACGATGTTCACCACGTGCTCGGGCCAACAGAGATTGTTTTGTAAGAGAGATGGCCTATATGTTGCGTTTTTCTGAAAATAATTTAGTTTGTGGCGGCAAAGTTCCACCATGGGAAAGTAAATTCTGCGCTATTGACAGCCTCAGCGTTACACTATTGAGATACGATGTTCACCACGTGCACCGGCCAAAAGAGATTTTTGTGTAAGAGCGATTGCCTAAATTTTGCCTTTTTTCGGAAAATAATTTAGTTTGTGGCGGAAAAGTTCCACCACGGGAAAGCAAATCTGCGCTATTGACAGCCTCAGCGTTACACTATTACCATAAGATGTTCACCACGTTCTCCGGCCAACAGAGATTGTTTTCTAAGAGAGATGGCCTAAATGTTGCCTTTTTCGGAAAATAATTTAGTTCGTAGTGGCGAAGTTCCACCACGGGAAAGTAAATCTGCGCTATTGAGAGCTTCAGCGTTACACTATTACCGTACG
Organism: Amblyomma americanum; assembly: GCA_030143305.2. Lineage (NCBI taxonomy): Eukaryota > Metazoa > Arthropoda > Arachnida > Ixodida > Ixodidae > Amblyomma > Amblyomma americanum. The sequence continues at coordinate 46,554 of JARKHS020015837.1, forward strand.
ATGTTCACCGCGTGCTCAAGCCAGTAGATATTGTTGTGTAAGAGAGATGGCTTAAATGTTGCCTTTTTCGGAAATAATTTAATTTGTGGAGGCAAAGTTCCACCACAGGAAAGTATATCTGCGCTATTGACAGCCTCAGCGTTACACTATTAACATACGATGTTCACCGCGTGCTCCGGCCCATAGAGATTGTTCTTTAAGAGAGATGGCCTGAATGTTGCCTTTTTCGGAAAATAATTTAGTTTTTGGAGGCAAAGTTCCACTACGGGAAAGTAAATCTGCGCTAATGACGGCCTCAGCGTTACACTATTAACATACGATGTTCACCACGTGCTCGGGCCAACAGAGATTGTTTTGTAAGAGAGATTGCGTAAATGTTGCCTTTTTTACAGAAAAAAATAATTTAGTTTAAAGAGGAAAAAATCCACCACAGGAAAGTAAATCTGCGCTATTGACAGCCTCAGCGTTACACTATTAACATACGATGTCCACCGCGTGCTCTGGCCAATAGAGATTGTTCTTTAAGAGAGATGGCCTACATGTTGCCTTTTTCGGAAAATAATTTAGTTCGTAGCGGCGAAGTTCCACCACGGGAAAGTAAATCTGCGCTATTGACAGCTTCAGCGTTACACTATTACCGTACGATGTTCACCACGTGCTCCAGCCAAAAGAAATTTTTGTGTAAGAGCGATTGCCTAAATTTTGCCTTTTTTCGGAAAATAATTTAGTTTGTGGCGGAAAAGTTCCACCACGGGAAAGCAAATCTGCGCTATTGACAGCCTCAGCGTTACACTATTAACATCCGATGTTCACCACGTTCTCCGGCCAACAGAGATTGTTTTCTAAGAGAGATGGCCTATATGTTGCCTTTTTCGGAAAAGAATTTAGTTCGTAGTGGCGAAGTTCCACCACGGGAAAGTAAATCTGCGCTATTGAGAGCTTCAGCGTTACACTATTACCGTACGATGTTCACCACGTGCTCAAGCCAGTAGATATTGTTGTGTAAGAGAGATGGCTTAAATGTAGCCTTTTTCGGAAATAATTTAATTTGTGGAGGCAAAGTTCCACCACGGCAAAGCAAATCTGCGCTATTGACAGCCTCAGCGTTACACAATTAACATCCGATGTTCACCACGTTCTCCGGCCAACAGAGATTGTTTTGTAAGAGAGATGGCCTAAATGTTGCCTTTTTCGGAAAATAATTTAGTTCGTTGTGGCGAAGTTCCACCGCGGGAAAGTAAATCTGCGCTATTGACAACTTCAGCGTTACACTATTACCGTACGATGTTCACCACGTGCTCCAGCCAGTAGATATTGTTGTGTAAGAGAGATGGCTTAGATGTTGCCTTTTTCGGTAAATAATTTAATTTGTGGAGGAAAATTTCCACCACGGGAAGCAAATCTGCGCTATTGACAGCCTCAGCGTTACACTATTAACATACGATGTTCACCACGTGCTCCGGCCAATAGATATTTTTGTGTAAGAGAGATGGCCTAAATGTTGCCTTTTTCTGAAAATAATTTAGTTTGTAGCGGCGAAGTTCCACCACGGGAAAATAAATCTGCGCTATTGACAGCTTCAGCGTTACACTATTACCATAAGATGTTCACCACGTGCTCCAGCCAGTAGATATTGTGGTGTAAGAGAGATGGCTTAAATGTTGCCTTTTTCGGAAAATGATTTAGTTCGTGGAGGCAAAGTTCCACCACGGGAAGCAAATCTGCGCTATTGACAACCTCAGCATTACACTATTAGCATACGATGTTCACCACGTGCTCCGGCCAATAGAGATTGTTGTGTAAGAGAGATGGCCTATATGTTGCGTTTTTCTGAAAATAATTTAGTTTGTGGCGGCAAGGTTCCAATATGGGAAAGTAAATTCTGCGCTATTGACAGCCTCAGCGTTACACTATTGACATACGATGTTCACCACGTGCACCGGCCAAAAGAGATTTTTGTGTAAGAGCGATTGCCTAAATTTTGCCTTTTTTCGGAAAATAATTTAGTTTGTGGCGGAAAAGTTCCACCACGGGAAAGCAAAACTGCGCTATTGACAGCCTCAGCGTTACACTATTAACATCCGATGTTCACCACGTTCTCCGGCCAACAGAGATTGTTTTCTAAGAGAGATGGCCTAAATGTTGCCTTTTTCGGAAAATAATTTAGTTCGTAGTGGCGAAGTTCCACCACGGGAAAGTAAATCTGCGCTAATGACAGCTTCAGCGTTACACTATTACCGTACGATGTTCACCACGTGCTCAAGCCAGTAGATATTGTTGTGTAAGAGAGATGGCTTAAATGTTGCCTTTTTCGGAAATAATTTAATTTGTGGAGGAAAGTTCCACCACGGAAGCAAATCTGCGCTATTGACAGCCTCAGCGTTACACAATTAACATCCGATGTTCACCACGTTCTCCGGCCAACAGAGATTGCTTTGTAAGAGAGATGGTCTAAATGTTGCCATTTTCGGAAAATAATTTAGTTCGTAGCTGCGAAGTTCCACCACGGGAAAATAAATCTGCGCTATTGACAGCTTCAGCGTTACACTATTGCCATAAGATGTTCACCACGTGCTCCAGCCAGTAGATATTGTGGTGTAAGAGAGATGGCTTAAATGTTGCCTTTTTCGGAAAATGATTTAGTTCGTGGAGGCAAAGTTCCACCACGGGAAGCAAATCTGCGCTATTGACAGCCTCAGCGTTACACTATTAACATCCGATGTTCACCACGTTCTCCGGCCAACAGAGATTGTTTTCTAAGAGAGATGGCCTAAATGTTGCCTTTTTCGGAAAATAATTTAGTTCGTAGTGGCGAAGTTCCACCATGGGAAAGTAAATTCTGCGCTATTGACAGCCTCAGCGTTACACTATTGACATACGATGTTCACCACGTGCACCGGCCAAAAGAGATTTTTGTGTAAGAGCGATTGCCTAAATTTTGCCATTTTTCGGAAAATAATTTAGTTTGTGGCGGAAAAGTTCCACCACGGGAAAGCAAATCTGCGCTATTGACAGCCTCAGCGTTACACTATTAACATACGATGTTCACCGCGTGCTCCGGCCAATAGAGATTGCTGTTTAAGAGAGATGGCCTAAATGTTGCCTTTTTCGGAAAATAATTTAGTTTTTGGAGGCAAAGTTCCACTACGGGAAAGTAAATCTGCGCTAATGACAGCTTCAGCGTTACACTATTACCGTACGATGTTCACCACGTGCTCCAGCCAAAAGAGATTTTTGTGTAAGAGCGATTGCCTAAATTTTACCTTTTTTCGGAAAATAATTTAGTTTGTGGCGGAAAAGTTCCACCACGGGAAAGTAGATCTGCGCTATTGACAGCCTCAGCGTTACACTATTACCATAAGATGTTCACCACGTGCTCCAGCCAGTAGATATTGTGGTGTAAGAGAGATGGCCTATATGTTGCGTTTTTCTGAAAATAATTTAGTTTGTGGCGGCAAAGTTCCACCATGGGAAAGTAAATTCTGCGCTATTGACAGCCTCAGCGTTACACTATTGACATACGATGTTCACCACGTGCACCGGCCAAAAGAGATTTTTGTGTAAGAGAGATTGCCTAAATTTTGCCTTTTTTTGGAAAATAATTTAGTTTGTGGCGGAAAAGTTCCACCACGGGAAAGTAAATCTGCGCTATTGACAGCCTCAGCGTTACACTATTAACATCCGATGTTCACCACGTTCTCCGGCCAACAGAGATTGTTTTCTAAGAGAGATGGCCTAAATGTTGCCTTTTTCGGAAAATAATTTAGTTTGTGGCGGCAAAGTTCCACCATGGGAAAGTAAATTCTGCGCTATTGACAGCCTCAGCGTTACACTATTACCGTACGATGTTCACCACGTGCTCAAGCCAGTAGATATTGTTGTGTAAGAGAGATGGCTTAAATGTTGCCTTTTTCGGAAATAATTTATTTTTTTGTGGAGGCAAAGTTCCACCACAGGAAAGTATATCTGCGCTATTGACAGCCTCAGCGTTACACTATTAACATACGATGTTCACCGCGTGCTCCGGCCAATAGAGATTGTTGTTTAAGAGAGATGGCCTAAATGTTGCCTTTTTCGGAAAATAATTTAGTTTCTGGAGGCAAAGTTCCACTACGGGAAAGTAAATCTGCGCTATTGACGGCCTCAGCGTTACACTATTAACATACGATGTTCACCACGTGCTCGGGCCAACAGAGATTGTTTTGTAAGAGAGATGGCCTATATGTTGCGTTTTTCTGAAAATAATTTAGTTTGTGGCGGCAAAGTTCCACCATGGGAAAGTAAATTCTGCGCTATTGACAGCCTCAGCGTTACACTATTGAGATACGATGTTCACCACGTGCACCGGCCAAAAGAGATTTTTGTGTAAGAGCGATTGCCTAAATTTTGCCTTTTTTCGGAAAATAATTTAGTTTGTGGCGGAAAAGTTCCACCACGGGAAAGCAAATCTGCGCTATTGACAGCCTCAGCGTTACACTATTAACATCCGATGTTCACCACGTTCTCCGGCCAACAGAGATTGTTTTCTAAGAGATATGGCCTATATGTTGCCTTTTTCGGAAAAGAATTTAGTTCGTAGTGGCGAAGTTCCACCACGGGAAAGTAAATCTGCGCTATTGAGAGCTTCAGCGTTACACTATTACCGTACGATGTTCGCCACGTGCTCAAGCCAGTAGATATTGTTGTGTAAGAGAGATGGCTTAAATGTAGCCTTTTTCGGAATTAATTTATTTTGTGGAGGCAAAGTTCCACCACGGCAAAGCAAATCTGCGCTATTGACAGCCTCAGCGTTACACAATTAACATCCGATGTTCACCACGTTCTCCGGCCAACAGAGATTGTTCTTTAAGAGAGATGGCCTAAATGTTGCCTTTTTCGGAAAATAATTTAGTTCGTTGTGGCGAAGTTCCACCGCGGGAAAGTAAATCTGCGCTATTGACAACTTCAGCGTTACACTATTACCGTACGATGTTCACCACGTGCTCCAGCCAGTAGATATTGTTGTGTAAGAGAGATGGCTTAGATGTTGCCTTTTTCGGTAAATAATTTAATTTGTGGAGGAAAATTTCCACCACGGGAAGCAAATCTGCGCTATTGACAGCCTCAGCGTTACACTATTAACATACGATGTTCACCACGTGCTCCGGCCAATAGATATTTTTGTGTAAGAGAGATGGCCTAAATGTTGCCTTTTTCTGAAAATAATTTAGTTTGTAGCGGCGAAGTTCCACCACGGGAAAATAAATCTGCGCTATTGACAGCTTCAGCGTTACACTATTACCATAAGATGTTCACCACGTGCTCCAGCCAGTAGATATTGTGGTGTAAGAGAGATGGCTTAAATGTTGCCTTTTTCGGAAAATGATTTAGTTCGTGGAGGCAAAGTTCCACCACGGGAAGCAAATCTGCGCTATTGACAACCTCAGCATTACACTATTAGCATACGATGTTCACCACGTGCTCCGGCCAATAGAGATTGTTGTGTAAGAGAGATGGCCTATATGTTGCATTTTTCTGAAAATAATTTAGTTTGTGGCGGCAAGGTTCCAATATGGGAAAGTAAATTCTGCGCTATTGACAGCCTCAGCGTTACACTATTGACATACGATGTTCACCACGTGCACCGGCCAAAAGAGATTTTTGTGTAAGAGCGATTGCCTAAATTTTGCCTTTTTTCGGAAAATAATTTAGTTTGTGGCGGAAAAGTTCCACCACGGGAAAGCAAAACTGCGCTATTGACAGCCTCAGCGTTACACTATTACCATAAGATGTTCACCACGTTCTCCGGCCAACAGAGATTGTTTTCTAAGAGAGATGGCCTAAATGTTGCCTTTTTCGGAAAATAATTTAGTTCGTAGTGGCGAAGTTCCACCACGGGAAAGTAAATCTGCGCTAATGACAGCTTCAGCGTTACACTATTACCGTACGATGTTCACCACGTGCTCAAGCCAGTAGATATTGTTGTGTAAGAGAGATGGCTTAAATGTTGCCTTTTTCGGAAATAATTTAATTTGTGGAGGCAAAGTTCCACCACGGCAAAGCAAATCTGCGCTATTGACAGCCTCAGCGTTACACAATTAACATCCGATGTTCACCACGTTCTCCGGCCAACAGAGATTGCTTTGTAAGAGAGATGGTCTAAATGTTGCCATTTTCGGAAAATAATTTAGTTCGTAGCGGCGAAGTTCCACCACGGGAGAATAAATCTGCGCTATTGACAGCTTCAGCGTTACACTATTGCCATAAGATGTTCACCACGTGCTCCAGCCAGTAGATATTGTGGTGTAAGAGAGATGGCTTAAATGTTGCCTTTTTCGGAAAATGATTTAGTTCGTGGAGGCAAAGTTCCACCACGGGAAGCAAATCTGCGCTATTGACAGCCTCAGCGTTACACTATTAACATCCGATGTTCACCACGTTCTCCGGCCAACAGAGATTGTTTTCTAAGAGAGATGGCCTAAATGTTGCCTTTTACGGAAAATAATTTAGTTCGTAGTGGCGAAGTTCCACCATGGGAAAGTAAATTCTGCGCTATTGACAGCCTCAGCGTTACACTATTGACTTACGATGTTCACCACGTGCAGCGGCCAAAAGAGATTTTTGTGTAAGAGCGATTGCCTAAATTTTGCCATTTTTCGGAAAATAATTTAGTTTGTGGCGGAAAAGTTCCACCACGGGAAAGCAAATCTGCGCTATTGACAGCCTCAGCGTTACACTATTAACATACGATGTTCACCGCGTGCTCCGGCCAATAGAGATTGCTGTTTAAGAGAGATGGCCTAAATGTTGCCTTTTTCGGAAAATAATTTAGTTTTTGGAGGCAAAGTTCCACTACGGGAAAGTAAATCTGCGCTAATGACAGCTTCAGCGTTACACTATTACCGTACGATGTTCACCACGTGCTCCAGCCAAAAGAGATTTTTGTGTAAGAGCGATTGCCTAAATTTTACCTTTTTTCGGAAAATAATTTAGTTTGTGGCGGAAGAGTTCCACCACGGGAAAGTAGATCTGCGCTATTGACAGCCTCAGCGTTACACTATTACCATAAGATGTTCACCACGTGCTCCAGCCAGTAGATATTGTGGTGTAAGAGAGATGGCCTATATGTTGCGTTTTTCTGAAAATAATTTAGTTTGTGGCGGCAAAGTTCCACCATGGGAAAGTAAATTCTGCGCTATTGACAGCCTCAGCGTTACACTATTGACATACGATGTTCACCACGTGCACCGGCCAAAAGAGATTTTTGTGTAAGAGCGATTGCCTAAATTTTGCCTTTTTTTGGAAAATAATTTAGTTTGTGGCGGAAAAGTTCCACCACGGGAAAGCAAATCTGCGCTATTGACAGCCTCAGCGTTACACTATTAACATCCGATGTTCACCACGTTCTCCGGCCAACAGAGATTGTTTTCTAAGAGAGATGGCCTAAATGTTGCCTTTTTCGGAAAATAATTTAGTTCGTATTGCGAAGTTCCACCACGGGAAAGTAAATCTGCGCTATTGAGAGCTTCAGCGTTACACTATTACCGTACGATGTTCACCACGTGCTCAAGCCAGTAGATATTGTTGTGTAAGAGAGATGGCTTAAATGTTGCCTTTTTCGGAAATAATTTATTTTTTTGTGGAGGCAAAGTTCCACCACAGGAAAGTATATCTGCGCTATTGACAGCCTCAGCGTTACACTATTAACATACGATGTTCACCGCGTGCTCCGGCCAATAGAGATTGTTGTTTAAGAGAGATGGCCTAAATGTTGCCTTTTTCGGAAAATAATTTAGTTTCTGGAGGCAAAGTTCCACTACGGGAAAGTAAATCTGCGCTAATGACGGCCTCAGCGTTACACTATTAACATACGATGTTCACCACGTGCTCGGGCCAACAGAGATTGTTTTGTAAGAGAGATGGCCTATATGTTGCGTTTTTCTGAAAATAATTTAGTTTGTGGCGGCAAAGTTCCACCATGGGAAAGTAAATTCTGCGCTATTGACAGCCTCAGCGTTACACTATTGAGATACGATGTTCACCACGTGCACCGGCCAAAAGAGATTTTTGTGTAAGAGTGATTGCCTAAATTTTGCCTTTTTTCGGAAAATAATTTAGTTTGTGGCGGAAAAGTTCCACCACGGGAAAGCAAATCTGCGCTATTGACAGCCTCAGCGTTACACTATTACCATAAGATGTTCACCACGTTCTCCGGCCAACAGAGATTGTTTTCTAAGAGAGATGGCCTAAATGTTGCCTTTTTCGGAAAATAATTTAGTTCGTAGTGGCGAAGTTCCACCACGGGAAAGTAAATCTGCGCTATTGAGAGCTTCAGCGTTACACTATTACCGTACGATGTTCACCGCGTGCTCAAGCCAGTAGATATTGTTGTGTAAGAGAGATGGCTTAAATGTTGCCTTTTTCGGAAATAATTTAATTTGTGGAGGCAAAGTTCCACCACAGGAAAGTATATCTGCGCTATTGACAGCCTCAGCGTTACACTATTAACATACGATGTTCACCGCGTGCTCCGGCCCATAGAGATTGTTCTTTAAGAGAGATGGCCTGAATGTTGCCTTTTTCGGAAAATAATTTAGTTTTTGGAGGCAAAGTTCCACTACGGGAAAGTAAATCTGCGCTAATGACGGCCTCAGCGTTACACTGTTAACATACGATGTTCACCACGTGGTCGGGCCAACAGAGATTGTTTTGTAAGAAAGATTGCGTAAATGTTGCCTTTTTTACAGAAGAAAATAATTTAGTTTAAAGAGGAAAAAATCCACCACAGGTGTAAATCTGCGCTATTGACAGCCTCAGCGTTACACTATTAACATACGATGTCCACCGCGTGCTCTGGCCAATAGAGATTGTTCTTTAAGAGAGATGGCCTACATGTTGCCTTTTCGGAAAATAATTTAGTTCGTAGCGGCGAAGTTCCACCACGGGAAAGTAAATCTGCGCTATTGACAGCTTCAGCGTTACACTATTACCGTACGATGTTCACCACGTGCTCCAGCCAAAAGAAATTTTTGTGTAAGAGCGATTGCCTAAATTTTGCCTTTTTTCGGAAAATAATTTAGTTTGTGGCGGAAAAGTTCCACCACGGGAAAGCAAATCTGCGCTATTGACAGCCTCAGCGTTACACTATTAACATCCGATGTTCACCACGTTCTCCGGCCAACAGAGATTGTTTTCTAAGAGAGATGGCCTATATGTTGCCTTTTTCGGAAAAGAATTTAGTTCGTAGTGGCGAAGTTCCACCACGGGAAAGTAAATCTGCGCTGTTGAGAGCTTCAGCGTTACACTATTACCGTACGATGTTCACCACGTGCTCAAGCCAGTAGATATTGTTGTGTAAGAGAGATGGCTTAAATGTAGCCTTTTTCGGAAATAATTTTTTTTTTGTGGAGGCAAAGTTCCACCACAGCAAAGCAAATCTGCGCTATTGACAGCCTCAGCGTTACACAATTAACATCCGATGTTCACCACGTTCTCCGGCCAACAGAGATTGTTTTGTAAGAGAGATGGCCTAAATGTTGCCTTTTTCGGAAAATAATTTAGTTCGTTGTGGCGAAGTTCCACCGCGGGAAAGTAAATCTGCGCTATTGACAACTTCAGCGTTACACTATTACCGTACGATGTTCACCACGTGCTCCAGCCAGTAGATTTTGTTGTGTAAGAGAGATGGCTTAGATGTTGCCTTTTTCGGTAAATAATTTAATTTGTGGAGGAAAATTTCCACCACGGGAAGCAAATCTGCGCTATTGACAGCCTCAGCGTTACACTATTAACATACGATGTTCACCACGTGCTCCGGCCAATAGATATTTTTGTGTAAGAGAGATGGCCTAAATGTTGCCTTTTTCTGAAAATAATTTAGTTTGTAGCGGCGAAGTTCCACCACGGGAAAATAAATCTGCGCTATTGACAGCTTCAGCGTTACACTATTACCATAAGATGTTCACCACGTGCTCCAGCCAGTAGATATTGTGGTGTAAGAGAGATGGCTTAAATGTTGCCTTTTTCGGAAAATGATTTAGTTCGTGGAGGCAAAGTTCCACCACGGGAAGCAAATCTGCGCTATTGACAACCTCAGCATTACACTATTAGCATACGATGTTCACCACGTGCTCCGGCCAATAGAGATTGTTGTGTAAGAGAGATGGCCTATATGTTGCGTTTTTCTGAAAATAATTTAGTTTGTGGCGGCAAGGTTCCAATATGGGAAAGTAAATTCTGCGCTATTGACAGCCTCAGCGTTACACTATTGACATACGATGTTCACCACGTGCACCGGCCAAAAGAGATTTTTGTGTAAGAGCGATTGCCTAAATTTTGCCTTTTTTCGGAAAATAATTTAGTTTGTGGCGGAAAAGTTCCACCACGGGAAAGCAAAACTGCGCTATTGACAGCCTTAGCGTTACACTATTAACATCCGATGTTCACCACGTTCTCCGGCCAACAGAGATTGTTTTCTAAGAGAGATGGCCTAAATGTTGCCTTTTTCGGAAAATAATTTAGTTCGTAGTGGCGAAGTTCCACCACGGGAAAGTAAATCTGCGCTAATGACAGCTTCAGCGTTACACTATTACCGTACGATGTTCACCACGTGCTCAAGCCAGTAGATATTGTTGTGTAAGAGAGATGGCTTAAATGTTGCCTTTTTCGGAAATAATTTAATTTGTGGAGGCAAAGTTCCACCACGGCAAAGCAAATCTGCGCTATTGACAGCCTCAGCGTTACACAATTAACATCCGATGTTCACCACGTTCTCCGGCCAACAGAGATTGCTTTGTAAGAGAGATGGTCTAAATGTTGCCATTTTCGGAAAATAATTTAGTTCGTAGCGGCGAAGTTCCACCACGGGAAAATAAATCTGCTCTATTGACAGCTTCAGCGTTACACTATTGCCATAAGATGTTCACCACGTGCTCCAGCCAGTAGATATTGTGGTGTAAGAGAGATGGCTTAAATGTTGCCTTTTTCGGAAAATGATTTAGTTCGTGGAGGCAAAGTTCCACCACGGGAAGCAAATCTGCGCTATTGACAGCCTCAGCGTTACACTATTAACATCCGATGTTCACCGCGTGCTCCGGCCAATAGAGATTGCTGTTTAAGAGAGATGGCCTAAATGTTGCCTTTTTCGGAAAATAATTTAGTTTTTGGAGGCAAAGTTCCACTACGGGAAAGTAAATCTGCGCTAATGACAGCTTCAGCGTTACACTATTACCGTACGATGTTCACCACGTGCTCCAGCCAAAAGAGATTTTTGTGTAAGAGCGATTGCCTAAATTTTACCTTTTTTCGGAAAATAATTTAGTTTGTGGCGGAAAAGTTCCACCACGGGAAAGTAGATCTGCGCTATTGACAGCCTCAGCGTTACACTAATAACATACGATGTACACCGCGTGCTCCAGCCAATAGAGATTGTTGTGTAAGAGAGATGGCCTAAACGTTGCCTTTTCGTTAAAATTATCAAGCTTTTGGTGGAAAAGTTCCACCACGGCAAAGCAAATCTGCGCTATTGACAGCCTCAGCGTTACACAATTAACATCCGATGTTCACCACGTTCTCCGGCCAACAGAGATTGTTTGGTAAGAGAGATGGCCTAAATGTTGCCTTTTTCGGAAAATAATTTAGTTCGTAGTGGCGAAGATCCACCACGGAAAAGTAAATCTGCGCTATTGACAGCTTCAGTGTTACACTATTACCGTACGATGTTCACCACGTGCTCCAGCCAGTAGAAATTGTTGTGTAAGAGAAATGGCTTAGATGTTGCCTTTTTCGGCAAATAATTTAATTTGTGGAGGAAAAGTTCCACCACGGGAAGCAAATCTGCGCTATTGACAGCCTCAGCGTTACACTGTTAACATACGATGTTCACCACGTGCTCCAGCCAATAGATATTGCTGTGTAAGAGAGATGGCTTAAATGTTGCCTTTTCGGAAAAATCATTAGGCTTTTGGTGGAAAATTTTCACCACGGCAAAGAAAATCTGCGCTACTGACAGCCTCAGTGTTACACTATTAACATCCGATGCTCACCACGTTGTCCGACCAACAGAGATTGTTTTGTGAGAGATCGCCTAAATGTTGCCTTTTTTCAGAAAAAAATAATTTAGTTTTTGCTTTGTGGCGGAAAAATCCACCACAGGAAAGTAAATCTGCGCTATTGACAGCCTCAGCGTTACACTATTAACATACGATGTTCACCGCGTGCTCCGGTAAATAGAGATTGTTGTTTAAGGGAGATGGCCTAAATGTTGCCTTTTTCTGAAAATTTAGTTCGTAGCGGCGAAATTCCACCACGGGAAAGTAAATCTGCGCTATTGACAGCTTCAGCGTTACACTATTACCATTAGATGTTCACCACGTGCTCCAGCCAAAAGAGATTTTTGTGTAAGAGTTATTCCCTAAATTTTGCCTTTTTTCGGAAAATAATTTAGTTTGTGGCGGAAAAGTTCCACCACGGGAAAGTAAATCTGCGCTATTGACAGCTTCAGTGTTACACTATTACCGTACGATGTTCACCACGTGCTCCAGCGAAAAGAAATTTTTGTGTAAGAGCGATTGCCTAAATTTTGCCTTTTTTCGGAAAATACTTTAGTTTGTGGCGGAAAAGTTCCACCACGGGAAAGCAAATCTGCGCTATTGACAGCCTCAGCGTTACACTATTAACATCCGATGTTCACCACGTTCTCCGGCCAACAGAGATTGTTTTCTAAGAGAGATGGCCTATATGTTGCCTTTTTCGGAAAATAATTTATTTCGTAGTGGCGAAGTTCCACCACGGCAAAGTAAATCTGCGCTATTGACAGCTTCAGCGTTACACTATTACCGTACGATGTTCACCACGTTCTCCGGCCAACGGAGATGGTTTTGTAAGAGAGATGGCCTAAATGTTGCTTTTTTCGGAAAATAATTTAGTTCGTAGTGGCGAAGTTCCACCGCGGGAAAGTAAATCTGCGCTATTGACAACATCAGCGTTACACTATTACCGTACGATGTTCACCACGTGCTCCAGCCAGTAGATATTGTTGTGTAAGAGAGATGGCTTAGATGTTGCCTTTTTCAATAATTTAATTTGTGCAGGAAAAGTTCCACCACGGGAAGCAAATCTGCGCTATTGACAGCCTCAGCGTTACACTGTTAACATACGATGTTCACCACGTGCTCCGGCCAATAGATATTGTTGTGTAGGAGAGATGGCCTAAATGTTGCCTTTTTCTGAAAATAATTTAGTTTGTGGCGGCAAAGTTCCACCATGGGAAAGTAAATTCTGCGCTATTGACAGCCTCAGCGTTACACTATTGACATACGATGTTCACCACGTGCACCGGCCAAAAGAGATTTTTGTGTAAGAGCGATTGCCTAAATTTTGCCTTTTTTTGGAAAATAATTTAGTTTGTGGCGGAAAAGTTCCACCACGGGAAAGCAAATCTGCGCTATTGACAGCCTCAGCGTTACACTATTAACATCCAATGTTCACCACGTTCTCCGGCCAACAGAGATTGTTTTCTAAGAGAGATGGCCTAAATGTTGCCTTTTTCGGAAAATAATTTAGTTCGTATTGCGAAGTTACACCACGGGAAAGTAAATCTGCGCTATTGAGAGCTTCAGCGTTACACTATTACCGTACGATGTTCACCACGTGCTCAAGCCAGTAGATATTGTTGTGTAAGAGAGATGGCTTAAATGTTGCCTTTTTCGGAAATAATTTATTTTTTTGTGGAGGCAAAGTTCCACCACAGGAAAGTATATCTGCGCTATTGACAGCCTCAGCGTTACACTATTAACATACGATGTTCACCGCGTGCTCCGGCCAATTGAGATTGTTGTTTAAGAGAGATGGTCTAAATGTTGCCTTTTTCGGAAAATAATTTAGTTTCTGGAGGCAAAGTTCCACTACGGGAAAGTAAATCTGCGCTAATGACGGCCTCAGCGTTACACTATTAACATACGATGTTCACCACGTGCTCGGGCCAACAGAGATTGTTTTGTAAGAGAGATGGCCTATATGTTGCGTTTTTCTGAAAATAATTTAGTTTGTGGCGGCAAAGTTCCACCATGGGAAAGTAAATTCTGCGCTATTGACAGCCTCAGCGTTACACTATTGAGATACGATGTTCACCACGTGCACCGGCCAAAAGAGATTTTTGTGTAAGAGCGATTGCCTAAATTTTGCCTTTTTTCGGAAAATAATTTAGTTTGTGGCGGAAAAGTTCCACCACGGGAAAGCAAATCTGCGCTATTGACAGCCTCAGCGTTACACTATTACCATAAGATGTTCACCACGTTCTCCGGCCAACAGAGATTGTTTTCTAAGAGAGATGGCCTAAATGTTGCCTTTTTCGGAAAATAATTTAGTTCGTAGTGGCGAAGTTCCACCACGGGAAAGTAAATCTGAGCTATTGAGAGCTTCAGCGTTACACTATTACCGTACGATGTTCACCGCGTGCTCAAGCCAGTAGATATTGTTGTGTTAGAGAGATGGCTTAAATGTTGCCTTTTTCGGAAATAATTTAATTTGTGGAGGCAAAGTTCCACCACAGGAAAGTATATCTGCGCTATTGACAGCCTCAGCGTTACACTATTAACATACGATGTTCACCGCGTGCTCCGGCCCATAGAGATTGTTCTTTAGGAGAGATGGCCTGAATGTTGCCTTTTTCGGAAAATAATTTAGTTTTTGGAGGCAAAGTTCCACTACGGGAAAGTAAATCTGCGCTAATGACGGCCTCAGCGTTACACTATTAACATACGATGTTCACCACGTGCTCGGGCCAACAGAGATTGTTTTGTAAGAGAGATTGCGTAAATGTTGCCTTTTTTACAGAAAAAAATAATTTAGTTTAAAGAGGAAAAAATCCACCACAGGAAAGTAAATCTGCGCTATGGACAGCCTCAGCGTTACACTATTAACATACGATGTCCACCGCGTGCTCTGGCCAATACAGATTGTTCTTTAAGAGAGACGGCCTACATGTTGCCTTTTTCGGAAAATAATTTAGTTCGTAGCGGCGAAGTTCCACCACGGGAAAGTAAATCTGCGCTATTGACAGCTTCAGCGTTACACTATTACCGTACGATGTTCACCACGTGCTCCAGCCAAAAGAAATTTTTGTGTAAGAGCGATTGCCTAAATTTTGCCTTTTTTCGGAAAATAATTTAGTTTGTGGCGGAAAAGTTCCACCACGGGAAAGCAAATCTGCGCTATTGACAGCCTCAGCGTTACACTATTAACATCCGATGTTCACCACGTTCTCCGGCCAACAGAGATTGTTTTCTAAGAGAGATGGCCTATATGTTGCCTTTTTCGGAAAATAATTTAGTTCGTAGTGGCGAAGTTCCACCACGGGAAAGTAAATCTGCGCTATTGAGAGCTTCAGCGTTACACTATTACCGTACGATGTTCACCACGTGCTCAAGCCAGTAGATATTGTTGTGTAAGAGAGATGGCTTAAATGTAGCCTTTTTCGGAAATAATTTAATTTGTGGAGGCAAAGTTCCACCACGGCAAAGCAAATCTGCGCTATTGACAGCCTCAGCGTTACACAATTAACATCCGATGTTCACCACGTTCTCCGGCCAACAGAGATTGTTTTGTAAGAGAGATGGCCTAAATGTTGCCTTTTTCGGAAAATAATTTAGTTCGTTGTGGCGAAGTTCCACCGCGGGAAAGTAAATCTGCGCTATTGACAACTTCAGCGTTACACTATTACCGTACGATGTTCACCACGTGCTCCAGCCAGTAGATATTGTTGTGTAAGAGAGATGGCTTAGATGTTGCCTTTTTCGGTAAATAATTTAATTTGTGGAGGAAAATTTCCACCACGGGAAGCAAATCTGCGCTATTGACAGCCTCAGCGTTACACTAATAACATACGATGTTCACCACGTGCTCCGGCCAATAGATATTTTTGTGTAAGAGAGATGGCCTAAATGTTGCCTTTTTCTGAAAATAATTTAGTTTGTAGCGGCGAAGTTCCACCACGGGAAAATAAATCTGCGCTATTGACAGCTTCAGCGTTACACTATTACCATAAGATGTTCACCACGTGCTCCAGCCAGTAGATATTGTGGTGTAAGAGAGATGGCTTAAATGTTGCCTTTTTCGGAAAATGATTTAGTTCGTGGAGGCAAAGTTCCACCACGGGAAGCAAATCTGCGCTATTGACAACCTCAGCATTACACTATTAGCATACGATGTTCACCACGTGCTCCGGCCAATAGAGATTGTTGTGTAAGAGAGATGGCCTATATGTTGCGTTTTTCTGAAAATAATTTAGTTTGTGGCGGCAAGGTTCCAATATGGGAAAGTAAATTCTGCGCTATTGACAGCCTCAGCGTTACACTATTGACATACGATGTTCACCACGTGCACCGGCCAAAAGAAATTTTTGTGTAAGAGCGATTGCCTAAATTTTGCCTTTTTTCGGAAAATAATTTAGTTTGTGGCGGAAAAGTTCCACCACGGGAAAGCAAAACTGCGCTATTGACAGCCTCAGCGTTACACTATTAACATCCGATGTTCACCACGTTCTCCGGCCAACAGAGATTGTTTTCTAAGAGAGATGGCCTAAATGTTGCCTTTTTCGGAAAATAATTTAGTTCGTAGTGGCTAAGTTCCACCACGGGAAAGTAAATCTGCGCTAATGACAGCTTCAGCGTTACACTATTACCGTACGATGTTCACCACGTGCTCAAGCCAGTAGATATTGTTGTGTAAGAGAGATGGCTTAAATGTTGCCTTTTTCGGAAATAATTTAATTTGTGGAGGCAAAGTTTCACCACGGCAAAGCAAATCTGCGCTATTGACAGCCTCAGCGTTACACAATTAACATCCGATGTTCACCACGTTCTCCGGCCAACAGAGATTGCTTTGTAAGAGAGATGGTCTAAATGTTGCCATTTTCGGAAAATAATTTAGTTCGTAGCGGCGAAGTTCCACCACGGGAAAATAAATCTGCGCTATTGACAGCTTCAGCGTTACACTATTACCATAAGATGTTCACCACGTGCTCCAGCCAGTAGATATTGTGGTGTAAGAGAGATGGCTTAAATGTTGCCTTTTTCGGAAAATGATTTAGTTCGTGGAGGCAAAGTTCCACCACGGGAAGCAAATCTGCGCTATTGACAGCCTCAGCGTTACACTATTAACATCCGATGTTCACCACGTTCTCCGGCCAACAGAGATTGTTTTCTAAGAGAGATGGCCTAAATGTTGCCTTTTTCGGAAAATAATTTAGTTCGTAGTGGCGAAGTTCCACCATTGGAAAGTAAATTCTGCGCTATTGACAGCGTCAGCGTTACACTATTGACATACGATGTTCACCACGTGCACCGGCCAAAAGAGATTTTTGTGTAAGAGCGATTGCCTAAATTTTGCCTTTTTTCGGAAAATAATTTAGTTTGTGGCGGAAAAGTTCCACCACGGGAAAGCAAATCTGCGCTATTGACAGCCTCAGCGTTACACTATTAACATACGATGTTCACCGCGTGCTCCGGCCAATAGAGATTGCTGTTTAAGAGAGATGGCCTAAATGTTGCCTTTTTCGGAAAATAATTTAGTTCGTAGTGGCGAAGTTCCACCACGGGAAAGTAAATCTGCGCTATTGAGAGCTTCAGCGTTACACTATTACCGTACGATGTTCACCACGTGCTCCAGCCAAAAGAGATTTTTGTGTAAGAGCGATTGCCTAAATTTTACCTTTTTTCGTAAAATAATTTAGTTTGTGGCGGAAAAGTTCCACCACGGGAAAGTAGATCTGCGCTATTGACAGCCTCAGCGTTACCCTAATAACATACGATGTACACCGCGTGCTCCAGCCAATAGAGATTGTTGTGTAAGAGAGATGGCCTAAACGTTGCCTTTTCGTTAAAATTATCAAGCTTTTGGTGGAAAAGTTCCACCACGGCAAAGCAAATCTGCGCTATTGACAGCCTCAGCGTTACACAAATAACATCCGATGTTCACCACGTTCTCCGGCCAACAGAGATTGTTTTGTAAGAGAGATGGCCTAAATGTTGCCTTTTTCGGAAAATAATTTAGTTCGTAGTGGCGAAGATCCACCACGGAAAAGTAAATCTGCGCTATTGACAGCTTCAGTGTTACACTATTACCGTACGATGTTCACCACGTGCTCCAGCCAGTAGAAATTGTTGTGTAAGAGAAATGGCTTAGATGTTGCCTTTTTCGGCAAATAATTTAATTTGTGGAGGAAAAGTTGAACCCCGGGAAGCAAATCTGCGCTATTGACAGCCTCAGCGTTACACTATTAGCATACGATGTTCACCACGTGCTCCGGCCAATAGAGATTGTTGTGTAAGAGAGATGGCCTATATGTTGCGTTTTTCTGAAAATAATTTAGTTTGTGGCGGCAAGGTTCCAATATGGGAAAGTAAATTCTGCGCTATTGACAGCTTCAGCGTTACACTATTACCATAAGATGTTCACCACGTGCTCCAGCCAGTAGATATTGTGGTGTAAGAGAGATGGCTTAAATGTTGCCTTTTTCGGAAAATGATTTAGTTCGTGGAGGCAAAGTTCCACCACGGGAAGCAAATCTGCGCTATTGACAACCTCAGCATTACACTATTAGCATACGATGTTCACCACGTGCTCCGGCCAATAGAGATTGTTGTGTAAGAGAGATGGCCTATATGTTGCGTTTTTCTGAAAATAATTTAGTTTGTGGCGGCAAGGTTCCAATATGGGAAAGTAAATTCTGCGCTATTGACAGCCTCAGCGTTACACTATTGACATACGATGTTCACCACGTGCACCGGCCAAAAGAGATTTTTGTGTAAGAGCGATTGCCTAAATTTTGCCTTTTTTCGGAAAATAATTTAGTTTGTGGCGGAAAAGTTCCACCACGGGAAAGCAAATCTGCGCTATTGACAGCCTCAGCGTTACACTATTAACATACGATGTTCACCGCGTGCTCCGGCCAATAGAGATTGCTGTTTAAGAGAGATGGCCTAAATGTTGCCTTTTTCGGAAAATAATTTAGTTCGTAGTGGCGAAGTTCCACCACGGGAAAGTAAATCTGCGCTATTGAGAGCTTCAGCGTTACACTATTACCGTACGATGTTCACCACGTGCTCCAGCCAAAAGAGATTTTTGTGTAAGAGCGATTGCCTAAATTTTACCTTTTTTCGGAAAATAATTGTTTGTGGCGGAAAAGTTCCACCACGGGAAAGTAGATCTGCGCTATTGACAGCCTCAGCGTTACACTAATAACATACGATGTACACCGCGTGCTCCAGCCAATAGAGATTGTTGTGTAAGAGAGATGGCCTAAACGTTGCCTTTTCGTTAAAATTATCAAGCTTTTGGTGGAAAAGTTCCACCACGGCAAAGCAAATCTGCGCTATTGACAGCCTCAGCGTTACACAATTAACATCCGATGTTCACCACGTTCTCCGGCCAACAGAGATTGTTTTGTAAGAGAGATGGCCTAAATGTTGCCTTTTTCGGAAAATAATTTAGTTCGTAGTGGCGAAGATCCACCACGGAAAAGTAAATCTGCGCTATTGACAGCTTCAGTGTTACACTATTACCGTACGATGTTCACCACGTGCTTCAGCCAGTAGAAATTGTTGTGTAAGAGAAATGGCTTAGATGTTGCCTTTTTCGGCAAATAATTTAATTTGTGGAGGAAAAGTTCCACCACGGGAAGCAAATCTGCGCTATTGACAGCCTCAGCGTTACACTGTTAACATACGATGTTCACCACGTGCTCCAGCCAATAGATATTGCTGTGTAAGAGAGATGGCTTAAATGTTGCCTTTTCGGAAAAATCATTAGGCTTTTGGTGGAAAATTTTCACCACGGCAAAGAAAATCTGCGCTACTGACAGCCTCAGTGTTACACTATTAACATCCGATGCTCACCACGTTGTCCGACCAACAGAGATTGTTTTGTGATAGATCGCCTAAATGTTGCCTTTTTTCAGAAAAAAATAATTTAGTTTTTGCTTTGTGGCGGAAAAAATCCACCACAGGAAAGTAAATCTGCGCTATTGACAGCCTCAGCGTTACACTATTAACATACGATGTTCACCGCGTGCTCCGGTAAATAGAGATTGTTGTGTAAGAGTTATTCCCTAAATTTTGCCTTTTTTCGGAAAATAATTTAGTTTGTGGCGGAAAAGTTCCACCACGGGAAAGTAAATCTGCGCTATTGACAGCTTCAGTGTTACACTATTACCGTACGATGTTCACCACGTGCTCCAGCGAAAAGAAATTTTTGTGTAAGAGCGATTGCCTAAATTTTGCCTTTTTTCGGAAAATAATTTAGTTTGTGGCGGAAAAGTTCCACCACGGGAAAGCAAATCTGCGCTATTGACAGCCTCAGCGTTACACTATTAACATCCGATGTTCACCACGTTCTCCGGCCAACAGAGATTGTTTTCTAAGAGAGATGGCCTATATGTTGCCTTTTTCGGAAAATAATTTATTTCGTAGTGGCGAAGTTCCACCACGGCAAAGTAAATCTGCGCTATTGACAGCTTCAGCGTTACACTATTACCGTACGATGTTCACCACGTGCTCAAGCCAGTAGATATTGTTGTGTAAGAGAGATGGCTTAAATGTTGCCTTTTTCGGAAATAATTTAATTTGTGGAGGCAAAGTTCCACCACGGCAAAGCAAATCTGCGCTATTGACAGCCTCAGCGTTACTCAATTAACATCCGATGTTCACCACGTTTTCCGGCCAACCGAGATGGTTTTGTAAGAGAGATGGCCTAAATGTTGCTTTTTTCGGAAAATAATTTAGTTCGTAGTGGCGAAGTTCCACCGCGGGAAAGTAAATTTGCGCTATTGACAACATCAGCGTTACACTATTACCGTACGATGTTCACCACGTGCTCCAGCCAGTAGATATTGTTGTGTAAGAGAGATGGCTTAGATGTTGCCTTTTTCAATAATTTAATTTGTGCAGGAAAAGTTCCACCACGGGAAGCAAATCTGCGGTATTGACAGCCTCAGCGTTACACTGTTAACATACGATGTTCACCACGTGCTCCGGCCAATAGATATTGTTGTGTAAGAGAGATGGCCTAAATGTTGCCTTTTTCTGAAAATAATTTAGTTTGTAGCGGCGAAGTTCCATCACGGGAAAATAAATCTGCGCTATTGACAGCTTCAGCGTTACACTATTACCATAAGATGTTCACCACGTGCTCCAGCCAGTAGATATTGTGGTGTAAGAGAGATGGCCTATATGTTGCGTTTTTCTGAAAATAATTTAGTTTGTGGCGGCAAAGTTCCACCATGGGAAAGTAAATTCTGCGCTATTGACAGCCTCAGCGTTACACTATTGACATACGATGTTCACCACGTGCACCGGCCAAAAGAGATTTTTGTGTAAGAGCGATTGCCTAAATTTTGCCTTTTTTTGGAAAATAATTTAGTTTGTGGCGGAAAAGTTCCACCACGGGAAAGTAAATCTGCGCTATTGACAGCTTCAGTGTTACACTATTACCGTACGATGTTCACCACGTGCTCCAGCGAAAAGAAATTTTTGTGTAAGAGCGATTGCCTAAATTTTGCCTTTTTTCGGAAAATAATTTAGTTTGTGGCGGAAAAGTTCCACCACGGGAAAGCAAATCTGCGCTATTGACAGCCTCAGCGTTACACTATTAACATCCGATGTTCACCACGTTCTCCGGCCAACAGAGATTGTTTTCTAAGAGAGATGGCCTATATGTTGCCTTTTTCGGAAAATAATTTATTTTTTTGTGGAGGCAAAGTTCCACCACAGGAAAGTATATCTGCGCTATTGACAGCCTCAGCGTTACACTATTAACATACGATGTTCACCGCGTGCTCCGGCCAATAGAGATTGTTGTTTAAGAGAGATGGTCTAAATGTTGCCTTTTTCGGAAAATAATTTAGTTTCTGGAGGCAAAGTTCCACTACGGGAAAGTAAATCTGCGCTAATGACGGCCTCAGCGTTACACTATTAACATACGATGTTCACCACGTGCTCGGGCCAACAGAGATTGTTTTGTAAGAGAGATGGCCTATATGTTGCGTTTTTTTGAAAATAATTTAGTTTGTGGCGGCAAAGTTCCACCATGGGAAAGTAAATTCTGCGCTATTGACAGCCTCAGCGTTACACTATTGAGATACGATGTTCACCACGTGCACCGGCCAAAAGAGATTTTTGTGTAAGAGCGATTGCCTAAATTTTGCCTTTTTTCGGAAAATAATTTAGTTTGTGGCGGAAAAGTTCCACCACGGGAAAGCAAATCTGCGCTATTGACAGCCTCAGCGTTACACTATTACCATAAGATGTTCACCACGTTCTCCGGCCAACAGAGATTGTTTTCTAAGAGAGATGGCCTAAATGTTGCCTTTTTCGGAAAATAATTTAGTTCGTAGTGGCGAAGTTCCACCACGGGAAAGTAAATCTGAGCTATTGAGAGCTTCAGCGTTACACTATTACCGTACGATGTTCACCGCGTGCTCAAGCCAGTAGATATTGTTGTGTTAGAGAGATGGCTTAAATGTTGCCTTTTTCGGAAATAATTTATTTGTGGAGGCAAAGTTCCACCACAGGAAAGTATATCTGCGCTATTGACAGCCTCAGCGTTACACTATTAACATGCGATGTTCACCGCGTGCTCCGGCCCATAGAGATTGTTCTTTAAGAGAGATGGCCTGAATGTTGCCTTTTTCGGAAAATAATTTATTTTTTGGAGGCAAAGTTCCACTACGGGAAAGTAAATCTGCGCTAATGACGGCCTCAGCGTTACACTATTAACATACGATGTTCACCACGTGCTCGGGCCAACAGAGATTGTTTTGTAAGAGAGATTGCGTAAATGTTGCCTTTTTTACAGAAAAAAATAATTTAGTTTAAAGAGGAAAAAATCCACCACAGGAAAGTAAATCTGCGCTATTGACAGCCTCAGCGTTACACTATTAACATACGATGTCCACCGCGTGCTCTGGCCAATAGAGATTGTTCTTTAAGAGAGATGGCCTACATGTTGCCTTTTTTCGGAAAATAATTTAGTTCGTAGCGGCGAAGTTCCACCACGGGAAAGTAAATCTGCGCTATTGACAGCTTCAGCGTTACACTATTACCGTACGATGTTCACCACGTGCTCCAGCCAAAAGAAATTTTTTTGTAAGAGCGATTGCCTAAATTTTGCCTTTTTCGGAAAATAATTTAGTTCGTAGTGGCGAAGTTCCACCATGGGAAAGTAAATTCTGCGCTATTGACAGCCTCAGCGTTACACTATTGACATACGATGTTCACCACGTGCACCGGCCAAAAGAGATTTTTGTGTAAGAGCGATTGCCTAAATTTTGCCTTTTTTCGGAAAATAATTTAGTTTGTGGCAGAAAAGTTCCACCACGGGAAAGCAAATCTGCGCTATTGACAGCCTCAGCGTTACACTATTAACATACGATGTTCACCGCGTGCTCCGGCCAATAGAGATTGCTGTTTAAGAGAGATGGCCTAAATGTTGCCTTTTTCGGAAAAGAATTTAGTTCGTAGTGGCGAAGTTCCACCACGGGAAAGTAAATCTGCGCTATTGAGAGCTTCAGCGTTACACTATTACCGTACGATGTTCACCACGTGCTCCAGCCAAAAGAGATTTTTGTGTAAGAGCGATTGCCTAAATTTTACCTTTTTTCGGAAAATAATTTATTTTGTGGCGGAAAAGTTCCACCACGGGAAAGTAGATCTGCGCTATTGACAGCCTCAGCGTTACACTAATAACATACGATGTACACCGCGTGCTCCAGCCAATAGAGATTGTTGTGTAAGAGAGATGGCCTAAACGTTGCCTTTTCGTTAAAATTATCAAGCTTTTGGTGGAAAAGTTCCACCACGGCAAAGCAAATCTGCGCTATTGACAGCCTCAGCGTTACACAATTAACATCCGATGTTCACCACGTTCTCCGGCCAACAGAGATTGTTTTGTAAGAGAGATGGCCTAAATGTTGCCTTTTTCGGAAAATAATTTAGTTCGTAGTGGCGAAGATCCACCACGGGAAAGTAAATCTGCGCTATTGACAGCTTCAGTGTTACACTATTACCGTACGATGTTCACCACGTGCTCCAGCCAGTAGAAATTGTTGTGTAAGAGAAATGGCTTAGATGTTGCCTTTTTCGGCAAATAATTTAATTTGTGGAGGAAAAGTTCCACCACGGGAAGCAAATCTGCGCTATTGACAGCCTCAGCGTTACACTGTTAACATACGATGTTCACCACGTGCTCCAGCCAATAGATATTGCTGTGTAAGAGAGATGGCTTAAATGTTGCCTTTTCGGAAAAATCATTAGGCTTTTGGTGGAAAATTTTCACCACGGCAAAGAAAATCTGCGCTACTGACAGCCTCAGTGTTACACTATTAACATCCGATGCTCACCACGTTGTCCGACCAACAGAGATTGTTTTGTGAGAGATCGCCTAAATGTTGCCTTTTTTCAGAAAAAATAATTTAGTTTTTGCTTTGTGGCGGAAAAAATCCACCACAGGAAAGTAAATCTGCGCTATTGACAGCCTCAGCGTTACACTATTAACATACGATGTTCACCGCGTGCTCCGGTAAATAGAGATTGTTGTTTAAGGGAGATGGCCTAAATGTTGCCTTTTTCTGAAAATTTAGTTCGTAGCGGCGAAATTCCACCACGGGAAAGTAAATCTGCGCTATTGACAGCTTCAGCGTTACACTATTACCATTAGATGTTCACCACGTGCTCCAGCCAAAAGAGATTTTTGTGTAAGAGTTATTCCCTAAATTTTGCCTTTTTTCGGAAAATAATTTAGTTTGTGGCGGAAAAGTTCCACCACGGGAAAGTAAATCTGCGCTATTGACAGCTTCAGTGTTACACTATTACCGTACGATGTTCACCACGTGCTCCAGCGAAAAGAAATTTTTGTGTAAGAGCGATTGCCTAAATTTTGCCTTTTTTCGGAAAATAATTTAGTTTGTGGCGGAAAAGTTCCACCACGGGAAAGCAAATCTGCGCTATTGACAGCCTCAGCGTTACACTATTAACATCCGATGTTCACCACGTTCTCCGGCCAACAGAGATTGTTTTCTAAGAGAGATGGCCTATATATTGCCTTTTTCGGAAAATAATTTAGTTCGTAGTGGCGAAGTTCCACCACGGGAAAGTAAATCTGCCCTATTGAGAGCTTCAGCGTTGCACTATTACCGTACGATGTTCACCACGTGCTCAAGCCAGTAGATATTGTTGTGTAAGAGAGATGGCTTAAATGTTGCCTTTTTCGGTAATAATTTAATTTGTGGATGCAAAGTTCCACCACGGCAAAGCAAATCTGCGCTATTGACAGCCTCAGCGTTACACAATTAACATCCGATGTTCACCACGTTCTCCGGCCAACAGAGATTGTTTTGTAAGAGAGATGGCCTAAATGTTGCCTTTTTCGGAAAATAATTTAGTTCGTTGTGGCGAAGTTCCACCGCGGGAAAGTAAATCTGCGCTATTGACAACTTCAGCGTTACACTATTACCGTACGATGTTCACCACGTGCTCCAGCCAGTAGATATTGTTGTGTAAGAGAGATGGCTTAGATGTTGCCTTTTTCGGTAAATAATTTAATTTGTGGAGGAAAAGTTCCACCACGGGAAGCAAATCTGCGCTATTGACAGCCTCAGCGTTACACTATTAACATACGATGTTCACCACGTGCTCCGGCCAATAGATATTTTTGTGTAAGAGAGATGGCCTAAATGTTGCCTTTTTCTGAAAATAATTTAGTTTGTAGCGGCGAAGTTCCACCACGGGAAAATAAATCTGCGCTATTGACAGCTTCAGCGTTACACTATTACCATAAGATGTTCACCACGTGCTCCAGCCAGTAGATATTGTGGTGTAAGAGAGATGGCTTAAATGTTGCCTTTTTCGGAAAATCATTTAGTTCGTGGAGGCAAAGTTCCACCACGGGAAGCAAATCTGCGCTATTGACAACCTCAGCGTTACACTATTAGCATACGATGTTCACCACGTGCTCCGGCCAATAGAGATTTTTGTGTAAGAGAGATGGCCTATATGTTGCGTTTTTCTGAAAATAATTTAGTTTGTGGCGGCAAGGTTCCACCATGGGAAAGTAAATTCTGCGCTATTGACAGCCTCAGCGTTACACTATTGACATACGATGTTCACCACGTGCACCGGCCAAGAGATTTTTGTGTAAGAGCGATTGCCTAAATTTTGCCTTTTTTCGGAAAATAATTTAGTTTGTGGCGGAAAAGTTCCACCACGGGAAAGCAAATGTGCGCTATTGACAGCCTCAGCGTTACACTATTAACATCCGATGTTCACCACGTTCTCCGGCCAACAGAGATTGTTTTCTAAGAGAGATGGCCTAAATGTTGCCTTTTTCGGAAAATAATTTAGTTCGTAGTGGCGAAGTTCCACCACGGGAAAGTAAATCTGCACTATTGAGAGCTTCAGCGTTACACTATTACCGTACGATGTTCACCACGTGTTCAAGCCAGTAGATATTGTTGTGTAAGAGAGATGGCTTAAATGTTGCCTTTTCGTTAATATTATCAAGCTTTTGGTGGAAAAGTTCCACCACGGCAAAGCAAATCTGCGCTATTGACAGCCTCAGCGTTACACAATTAACATCCGATGTTCACCACGTTCTCCGGCCAACAGAGATTGTTTTGTAAGAGAGATGGCCTAAATGTTGCCTTTTTCGGAAAATAATTTAGTTCGTAGTGGCGAAGATCCACCACGGGAAAGTAAATCTGCGCTATTGACAGCTTCAGTGTTACACTATTACCGTACGATGTTCACCACGTGCTCCAGCCAGTAGAAATTGTTGTGTAAGAGAAATGGCTTAGATGTTGCCTTTTTCGGCAAATAATTTAATTTGTGGAGGAAAAGTTCAACCACGGGAAGCAAATCTGCGCTATTGACAGCCTCAGCGTTACACTGTTAACATACGATGTTCACCACGTGCTCCAGCCAATAGATATTGCTGTGTAAGAGAGATGGCTTAAATGTTGCCTTTTCGGAAAAATCATTAGGCTTTTGGTGGAAAATTTTCACCACGGCAAAGAAAATCTGCGCTACTGACAGCCTCAGTGTTACACTATTAACATCCGATGCTCACCACGTTGTCCGACCAACAGAGATTGTTGTTTAAGGGAGATGGCCTAAATGTTGCCTTTTTCTGAAAATAATTTAGTTTGTAGCGGCGAAATTCCACCACGGGAAAGTAAATCTGCGCTATTGACAGCTTCAGCGTTACACTATTACCATTAGATGTTCACCACGTGCTCCAGCCAAAAGAGATTTTTGTGTAAGAGTTATTCCCTAAATTTTGCCTTTTTTCGGAAAATAATTTAGTTTGTGGCGGAAAAGCTCCGCCACGGGAAAGTAAATCTGCGCTATTGACAGCCTCAGCGTTACACTATTAACATACGATGTACACCGCGTGCTCCAGCCAATAGAGATTGTTGTGTAAGAGAGATGGCTTAAATGTTGCTTTTTCGTTAAAATTATCAAGCTTTTGGTGGAAAAGTTCCACCACGGCAAAGCAAATCTGCGCTATTGACAGCCTCAGCGTTACACAATTAACATCCGATGTTCACCACGTTCTCCGGCCAACAGAGATTGTTTTGTAAGAGAGATGGCCTAAATGTTGCCTTCTTCGGAAAATAATTTAGTTCGTAGTGGCGAAGTTCCACCACGGGAATGTAAATCTGCGCTATTGACAGCTTCAGCGTTACACTATTACCGTACGATGTTCACCACGTGCTCAAGCCAGTAGATATTGTTGTGTAAGAGAGATGGCTTAAATGTTGCCTTTTTCGGAAATAATTTAATTTGTGGAGGCAAAGTTCCACCACGGCAAAGCAAATCTGCGCTATTGACAGCCTCAGCGTTACACTATTAACATCCGATGTTCACCACGTTCTCCGGCCAACAGAGATTGTTTTCTAAGAGAGATGGCCTAAATGTTGCCTTTTTCGGAAAATAATTTAGTTCGTAGTGGCGAAGTTCCACCACGGGAAAGTAAATCTGCACTATTGAGAGCTTCAGCGTTACACTATTACCGTACGATGTTCACCACGTGTTCAAGCCAGTAGATATTGTTGTGTAAGAGAGATGGCTTAAATGTTGCCTTTTCGTTAATATTATCAAGCTTTTGGTGGAAAAGTTCCACCACGGCAAAGCAAATCTGCGCTATTGACAGCCTCAGCGTTACACAATTAACATCCGATGTTCACCACGTTCTCCGGCCAACAGAGATTGTTTTGTAAGAGAGATGGCCTAAATGTTGCCTTTTTCGGAAAATAATTTAGTTCGTAGTGGCGAAGATCCACCACGGGAAAGTAAATCTGCGCTATTGACAGCTTCAGCGTTACACTATTACCGTACGATGTTCACCACGTGCTCCAGCCAGTAGAAATTGTTGTGTAAGAGAAATGGCTTAGATGTTGCCTTTTTCGGCAAATAATTTAATTTGTGGAGGAAAAGTTCAACCACGGGAAGCAAATCTGCGCTATTGACAGCCTCAGCGTTACACTGTTAACATACGATGTTCACCACGTGCTCCAGCCAATAGATATTGCTGTGTAAGAGAGATGGCTTAAATGTTGCCTTTTCGGAAAAATCATTAGGCTTTTGGTGGAAAATTTTCACCACGGCAAAGAAAATCTGCGCTACTGACAGCCTCAGTGTTACACTATTAACATCCGATGCTCACCACGTTGCTCCGACCAACAGAGATTGTTGTTTAAGGGAGATGGCCTAAATGTTGCCTTTTTCTGAAAATAATTTAGTTTGTAGCGGCGAAATTCCACCACGGGAAAGTAAATCTGCGCTATTGACAGCTTCAGCGTTACACTATTACCATTAGATGTTCACCACGTGCTCCAGCCAAAAGAGATTTTTGTGTAAGAGTTATTCCCTAAATTTTGCCTTTTTTCGGAAAATAATTTAGTTTGTGGCGGAAAAGTTCCACCACGGGAAAGTAAATCTGCGCTATTGACAGCCTCAGCGTTACACTATTAACATACGATGTACACCGCGTGCTCCAGCCAATAGAGATTGTTGTGTAAGAGAGATGGCTTAAATGTTGCCTTTTTCGTTAAAATTATCAAGCTTTTGGTGGAAAAGTTCCACCACGGCAAAGCAAATCTGCGCTATTGACAGCCTCAGCGTTACACAATTAACATCCGATGTTCACCACGTTCTCCGGCCAACAGAGATTGTTTTGTAAGAGAGATGGCCTAAATGTTGCCTTTTTCGGAAAATAATTTAGTTCGTAGTGGCGAAGTTCCACCACGGGAAAGTAAATCTGCGCTATTGACAGCTTCAGCGTTACACTATTACCGTACGATGTTCACCACGTGCTCAAGCCAGTAGATATTGTTGTGTAAGAGAGATGGCTTAAATGTTGCCTTTTTCGGAAATAATTTAATTTGTGGAGGCAAAGTTCCACCACGGCAAAGCAAATCTGCGCTATTGACAGCCTCAGCGTTACACAATTAACATCCGATGTTCACCACGTTCTCCGGCCAACAGAGATTGCTTTGTAAGAGAGATGGCCTAAATGTTGCCTTTTTCGGAAAATAATTTAGTTTGTAGCGGCGAAGTTCCACCACGGGAAAATAAATCTGCGCTATTGACAGCCTCAGCGTTACACTATTAACATACGATGTTCACCACGTGCTCCGGTAAATAGAGATTGTTGTTTAAGAGAGATGGCCTAAATGTTGCCTTTTTCTGAAATATTTAGTTCGTAGCGGCGAAATTCCACCACGGGAAAGTAAATCTGCGCTATTGACAGCTTCAGCGTTACACTATTACCATTAGATGTTCACCACGTGCTCCGGCCAAAAGAGATTTTTGTGTAAGAGTGATTGCCTAAATTTTGCCTTTTTCGGAAAATAATTTAGTTTGTGGCGGAAAAGTTCCACCACGGGAAAGTAAATCTGCGCTATTGACAGCTTCAGCGTTACACTATTACCGTACGATGTTCACCACGTGCTCCAGCCAAAAGATATTTTTGTGTAAGAGCGATTGCCTAAATTTTGCCTTTTTTCGGAAAATAATTTAGTTTGTGGCGGAAAAGTTCCACCACGGGAAAGCAAATCTGCGCTATTGACAGCCTCAGCGTTACTCAATTAACATCCGATGTTCACCACGTTCTCCGGCCAACCGAGATGGTTTTGTAAGAGAGATGGCCTAAATGTTGCTTTTTTCGGAAAATAATTTAGTTCGTAGTGGCGAAGTTCCACCGCGGGAAAGTAAATCTGCGCTATTGACAACATCAGCGTTACACTATTACCGTACGATGTTCACCACGTGCTCCAGCCAGTAGATATTGTTGTGTAAGAGAGATGGCTTAGATGTTGCCTTTTTCAATAATTTAATTTGTGCAGGAAAAGTTCCACCACGGGAAGCAAATCTGCGCTATTGACAGCCTCAGCGTTACACTGTTAACATACGATGTTCACCACGTGCTCCGGCCAATAGATATTGTTGTGTAAGAGAGATGGCCTAAATGTTGCCTTTTTCTGAAAATAATTTAGTTTGTAGCGGCGAAGTTCCATCACGGGAAAATAAATCTGCGCTATTGACAGCTTCAGCGTTACACTATTACCATAAGATGTTCACCACGTGCTCCAGCCAGTAGATATTGTGGTGTAAGAGAGATGGCCTATATGTTGCGTTTTTCTGAAAATAATTTAGTTTGTGGCGGCAAAGTTCCACCATGGGAAAGTAAATTCTGCGCTATTGACAGCCTCAGCGTTACACTATTGACATACGATGTTCACCACGTGCACCGGCCAAAAGAGATTTTTGTGTAAGAGCGATTGCCTAAATTTTGCCTTTTTTTGGAAAATAATTTAGTTTGTGGCGGAAAAGTTCCACCACGGGAAAGCAAATCTGCGCTATTGACAGCTTCAGTGTTACACTATTACCGTACGATGTTCACCACGTGCTCCAGCGAAAAGAAATTTTTGTGTAAGAGCGATTGCCTAAATTTTGCCTTTTTTCGGAAAATAATTTAGTTTGTGGCGGAAAAGTTCCACCACGGGAAAGCAAATCTGCGCTATTGACAGCCTCAGCGTTACACTATTAACATCCGATGTTCACCACGTTCTCCGGCCAACAGAGATTGTTTTCTAAGAGAGATGGCCTATATGTTGCCTTTTTCGGAAAATAATTTAGTTCGTAGTGGCGAAGTTCCACCACGGGAAAGTAAATCTGCCCTATTGAGAGCTTCAGCGTTGCACTATTACCGTACGATGTTCACCACGTGCTCAAGCCAGTAGATATTGTTGTGTAAGAGAGATGGCTTAAATGTTGCCTTTTTCGGTAATAATTTAATTTGTGGATGCAAAGTTCCACCACGGCAAAGCAAATCTGCGCTATTGACAGCCTCAGCGTTACACAATTAACATCCGATGTTCACCACGTTCTCCGGCCAACAGAGATTGTTTTGTAAGAGAGATGGCCTAAATGTTGCCTTTTTCGGAAAATAATTTAGTTCGTTGTGGCGAAGTTCCACCGCGGGAAAGTAAATCTGCGCTATTGACAACTTCAGCGTTACACTATTACCGTACGATGTTCACCACGTGCTCCAGCCAGTAGATATTGTTGTGTAAGAGAGATGGCTTAGATGTTGCCTTTTTCGGTAAATAATTTATTTGTGGAGGAAAAGTTCCACCACGGGAAGCAAATCTGCGCTATTGACAGCCTCAGCGTTACACTATTAACATACGATGTTCACCACGTGCTCCGGCCAATAGATATTTTTGTGTAAGAGAGATGGCCTAAATGTTGCCTTTTTCTGAAAATAATTTAGTTTGTAGCGGCGAAGTTCCACCACGGGAAAATAAATCTGCGCTATTGACAGCTTCAGCGTTACACTATTACCATAAGATGTTCACCACGTGCTCCAGCCAGTAGATATTGTGGTGTAAGAGAGATGGCTTAAATGTTGCCTTTTTCGGAAAATGATTTAGTTCGTGGAGGCAAAGTTCCACCACGGGAAGCAAATCTGCGCTATTGACAACCTCAGCGTTACACTATTAGCATACGATGTTCACCACGTGCTCCGGCCAATAGAGATTTTTGTGTAAGAGAGATGGCCTATATGTTGCGTTTTTCTGAAAATAATTTAGTTTGTGGCGGCAAGGTTCCACCATGGGAAAGTAAATTCTGCGCTATTGACAGCCTCAGCGTTACACTATTGACATACGATGTTCACCACGTGCACCGGCCAAGAGATTTTTGTGTAAGAGCGATTGCCTAAATTTTGCCTTTTTTCGGAAAATAATTTAGTTTGTGGCGGAAAAGTTCCACCACGGGAAAGCAAATGTGCGCTATTGACAGCCTCAGCGTTACACTATTAACATCCGATGTTCACCACGTTCTCCGGCCAACAGAGATTGTTTTCTAAGAGAGATGGCCTAAATGTTGCCTTTTTCGGAAAATAATTTAGTTCGTAGTGGCGAAGTTCCACCACGGGAAAGTAAATCTGCACTATTGAGAGCTTCAGCGTTACACTATTACCGTACGATGTTCACCACGTGTTCAAGCCAGTAGATATTGTTGTGTAAGAGAGATGGCTTAAATGTTGCCTTTTCGTTAATATTATCAAGCTTTTGGTGGAAAAGTTCCACCACGGCAAAGCAAATCTGCGCTATTGACAGCCTCAGCGTTACACAATTAACATCCGATGTTCACCACGTTCTCCGGCCAACAGAGATTGTTTTGTAAGAGAGATGGCCTAAATGTTGCCTTTTTCGGAAAATAATTTAGTTCGTAGTGGCGAAGATCCACCACGGGAAAGTAAATCTGCGCTATTGACAGCTTCAGTGTTACACTATTACCGTACGATGTTCACCACGTGCTCCAGCCAGTAGAAATTGTTGTGTAAGAGAAATGGCTTAGATGTTGCCTTTTTCGGCAAATAATTTAATTTGTGGAGGAAAAGTTCAACCACGGGAAGCAAATCTGCGCTATTGACAGCCTCAGCGTTACACTGTTAACATACGATGTTCACCACGTGCTCCAGCCAATAGATATTGCTGTGTAAGAGAGATGGCTTAAATGTTGCCTTTTCGGAAAAATCATTAGGCTTTTGGTGGAAAATTTTCACCACGGCAAAGAAAATCTGCGCTACTGACAGCCTCAGTGTTACACTATTAACATCCGATGCTCACCACGTTGTCCGACCAACAGAGATTGTTGTTTAAGGGAGATGGCCTAAATGTTGCCTTTTTCTGAAAATAATTTAGTTTGTAGCGGCGAAATTCCACCACGGGAAAGTAAATCTGCGCTATTGACAGCTTCAGCGTTACACTATTACCATTAGATGTTCACCACGTGCTCCAGCCAAAAGAGATTTTTGTGTAAGAGTTATTCCCTAAATTTTGCCTTTTTTCGGAAAATAATTTAGTTTGTGGCGGAAAAGCTCCGCCACGGGAAAGTAAATCTGCGCTATTGACAGCCTCAGCGTTACACTATTAACATACGATGTTCACCGCGTGCTCCAGCCAATAGAGATTGTTGTGTAAGAGAGATGGCCTAAATGTTGCCTTTTTCGTGAAAATTATCAAGTTTGTGGCGGAAAAGTTCCACCACGGCAAAGCAAATCTGCGCTATTGACAGCCTCAGCGTTACACTATTAACATCCGATGTTCACCACGTTCTCCGGCCAACAGAGATTGTTTTGTAAGAGAGATGGCCTAAATGTTGCCTTTTTCGGAAAATAATTTAGTTCGTAGTGGCGAAGTTCCACCACGGGAAAGTAAATCTGCGCTATTGACAGCTTCAGCGTTACACTATTACCGTACGATGTTCACCACGTGCTCAAGCCAGTAGATATTGTTGTGTAAGAGAGATGGCTTAAATGTTGCCTTTTTCGGAAATAATTTAATTTGTGGAGGCAAAGTTCCACCACGGCAAAGCAAATCTGCGCTATTGACAGCCTCAGCGTTACACAATTAACATCCGATGTTCACCACGTTCTCCGGCCAACAGAGATTGCTTTGTAAGAGAGATGGCCTAAATGTTGCCTTTTTCGGAAAATAATTTAGTTTGTAGCGGCGAAGTTCCACCACGGGAAAATAAATCTGCGCTATTGACAGCCTCAGCGTTACACTATTAACATACGATGTTCACCACGTGCTCCGGCCAATAGAGATTGTTGTGTAAGAGAGATGGCCTAAATGTTGCCTTTTTCTGAATAATTTAGTTTGTAGCGGCGAAATTCCACCACGGGAAAGTAAATCTGCGCTATTGACAGCTTCAGCGTTACACTATTACCATACGATGTTCACCACGTGCTCCAGCCAAAAGAGATTTTTGTGTAAGAGTGATTGCCTAAATTTTGCCTTTTTTCGGAAAATAATTTAGTTTGTGGCGGAAAAGTTCCACCACGGGAAAGTAAATCTGCGCTATTGACAGCTTCAGTGTTACACTATTACCGTACGATGTTCACCACGTGCTCCAGCGAAAAGAAATTTTTGTGTAAGAGCGATTGCCTAAATTTTGCCTTTTTTCGGAAAATAATTTAGTTTGTGGCGGAAAAGTTCCACCACGGGAAAGCAAATCTGCGCTATTGACAGCCTCAGCGTTACACTATTAACATCCGATGTTCACCACGTTCTCCGGCCAACAGAGATTGTTTTCTAAGAGAGATGGCCTATATGTTGCCTTTTTCGGAAAATAATTTATTTCTTTGTGGCGGAAAGTTCCACCACAGGAAAGTAAATCTGCGCTATTGACAGCCTCAGCGTTACACTATTAACATACGATGTTCACCACGTGCTCCGGCCAATAGAGATTGTTGTGTAAGAGAGATGGCCTAAATGTTGCCTTTTTCGGAAAATAATTTAGTTTCGTGGAGGCAAAGTTCCACCACGGGAAAGTAAATCTGCGCTATTGACAGCCTCAGCGTTACACTATTACCATACGATGTTCACCACGTGCTCCGGCCAATAGAGATTGTTTGTGTAAGAGAGATGGCCTATATGTTGCGTTTTTCTGAAAATAATTTAGTTTGTGGCGGCAAAGTTCCACCATGGGAAAGTAAATTCTGCGCTATTGACAGCCTCAGCGTTACACTATTGACATACGATGTTCACCACGTGCACCGGCCAAAAGAGATTTTTGTGTAAGAGCGATTGCCTAAATTTTGCCTTTTTTCGGAAAATAATTTAGTTTGTGGCGGAAAAGTTCCACCACGGGAAAGCAAATCTGCGCTATTGACAGCCTCAGCGTTACACTATTAACATCCGATGTTCACCACGTTCTCCGGCCAACAGAGATTGTTTTCTAAGAGAGATGGCCTAAATGTTGCCTTTTTCGGAAAATAATTTAGTTCGTAGTGGCGAAGTTCCACCACGGGAAAGTAAATCTGCGCTATTGAGAGCTTCAGCGTTACACTATTACCGTACGATGTTCACCACGTGCTCAAGCCAGTAGATATTGTTGTGTAAGAGAGATGGCTTAAATGTTGCCTTTTTCGGAAATAATTTATTTGTGGAGGCAAAGTTCCACCACAGGAAAGTATATCTGCGCTATTGACAGCCTCAGCGTTACACTATTAACATACGATGTTCACCGCGTGCTCCGGCCAATAGAGATTGTTTTTAAGAGAGATGGCCTAAATGTTGCCTTTTTCGGAAAATAATTTAGTTTCGTGGAGGCAAAGTTCCACTACGGGAAAGTAAATCTGCGCTATTGACGGCCTCAGCGTTACACTATTAACATACGATGTTCACCACGTGCTCGGGCCAACAGAGATTGTTTTGTAAGAGAGATGGCTTAAATGTTGCCTTTTTCGGAAAATAATTTAGTTTGTGGAGGAAAAGTTCCACCACGGGAAAGTAAATCTGCGCTATTGACAGCCTCAGCGTTACACTATTAACATACGATGTTCACCACGTGCTCCGGCCAATAGATATTGTTTGTGTAAGAGAGATGGCCTAAATGTTGCCTTTTTCGGAAAATAATTTAGTTTGTAGCGGCGAAGTTCCACCACGGGAAAGTAAATCTGCGCTATTGACAGCTTCAGCGTTACACTATTACCATACGATGTTCACCACGTGCTCCAGCCAATAGAGATTGTTGTGTAAGAGAGATGGCCTAAATGTTGCCTTTTTCGGAAAATAATTTAGTTCGTAGTGGCGAAAGTTCCACCACGGGAAAGTAAATCTGCGCTATTGACAGCCTCAGCGTTACACTATTACATACGATGTTCACCACGTGCTCCGGCCAAAAGAGATTTTTGTGTAAGAGCGATTGCCTAAATTTTGCCTTTTTTCGGAAAATAATTTAGTTTGTGGCGGAAAAGTTCCACCACGGGAAAGTAAATCTGCGCTATTGACAGCCTCAGCGTTACACTATTAACATACGATGTTCACCGCGTGCTCCGGCCAATAGAGATTGTTGTTTAAGAGAGATGGCCTAAATGTTGCCTTTTTCGGAAAATAATTTAGTTTGTGGCGGCAAAGTTCCACCACGGGAAAGTAAATCTGCGCTATTGACAGCTTCAGCGTTACACTATTACCATACGATGTTCACCACGTGCTCCAGCCAAAAGAGATTTTTGTGTAAGAGCGATTGCCTAAATTTTGCCTTTTTTCGGAAAATAATTTAGTTTGTGGCGGAAAAGTTCCACCACGGGAAAGTAAATCTGCGCTATTGACAGCTTCAGCGTTACACTATTACCGTACGATGTTCACCACGTGCTCCAGCCAGTAGATATTGTTGTGTAAGAGAGATGGCTTAAATGTTGCCTTTTCGTTAATAATTATCAAGCTTTTGGTGGAAAAGTTCCACCACGGCAAAGCAAATCTGCGCTATTGACAGCCTCAGCGTTACACAATTAACATCCGATGTTCACCACGTTCTCCGGCCAACAGAGATTGTTTTGTAAGAGAGATGGCCTAAATGTTGCCTTTTTCGGAAAATAATTTAGTTCGTAGTGGCGAAGTTCCACCACGGGAAAGTAAATCTGCGCTATTGACAGCTTCAGCGTTACACTATTACCGTACGATGTTCACCACGTGCTCCAGCCAGTAGAAATTGTTGTGTAAGAGAGATGGCTTAGATGTTGCCTTTTTCGGCAAATAATTTAATTTGTGGAGGAAAAGTTCCACCACGGGAAGCAAATCTGCGCTATTGACAGCCTCAGCGTTACACTGTTAACATACGATGTTCACCACGTGCTCCGGCCAATAGATATTGCTGTGTAAGAGAGATGGCTTAAATGTTGCCTTTTCGGAAAAATCATTAGGCTTTTGGTGGAAAATTTTCACCACGGCAAAGAAAATCTGCGCTACTGACAGCCTCAGTGTTACACTATTAACATCCGATGCTCACCACGTTGTCCGACCAACAGAGATTGTTTTGTGAGAGATCGCCTAAATGTTGCCTTTTTTCAGAAAAAATAATTTAGTTTTTGCTTTGTGGCGGAAAAAATCCACCACAGGAAAGTAAATCTGCGCTATTGACAGCCTCAGCGTTACACTATTAACATACGATGTTCACCGCGTGCTCCGGTAAATAGAGATTGTTGTTTAAGGGAGATGGCCTAAATGTTGCCTTTTTCTGAAAATTTAGTTCGTAGCGGCGAAATTCCACCACGGGAAAGTAAATCTGCGCTATTGACAGCTTCAGCGTTACACTATTACCATTAGATGTTCACCACGTGCTCCAGCCAAAAGAGATTTTTGTGTAAGAGTTATTCCCTAAATTTTGCCTTTTTTCGGAAAATAATTTAGTTTGTGGCGGAAAAGTTCCACCACGGGAAAGTAAATCTGCGCTATTGACAGCTTCAGTGTTACACTATTACCGTACGATGTTCACCACGTGCTCCAGCGAAAAGAAATTTTTGTGTAAGAGCGATTGCCTAAATTTTGCCTTTTTTCGGAAAATAATTTAGTTTGTGGCGGAAAAGTTCCACCACGGGAAAGCAAATCTGCGCTATTGACAGCCTCAGCGTTACACTATTAACATCCGATGTTCACCACGTTCTCCGGCCAACAGAGATTGTTTTCTAAGAGAGATGGCCTATATATTGCCTTTTTCGGAAAATAATTTAGTTCGTAGTGGCGAAGTTCCACCACGGGAAAGTAAATCTGCCCTATTGAGAGCTTCAGCGTTGCACTATTACCGTACGATGTTCACCACGTGCTCAAGCCAGTAGATATTGTTGTGTAAGAGAGATGGCTTAAATGTTGCCTTTTTCGGTAATAATTTAATTTGTGGATGCAAAGTTCCACCACGGCAAAGCAAATCTGCGCTATTGACAGCCTCAGCGTTACACAATTAACATCCGATGTTCACCACGTTCTCCGGCCAACAGAGATTGTTTTGTAAGAGAGATGGCCTAAATGTTGCCTTTTTCGGAAAATAATTTAGTTCGTTGTGGCGAAGTTCCACCGCGGGAAAGTAAATCTGCGCTATTGACAACTTCAGCGTTACACTATTACCGTACGATGTTCACCACGTGCTCCAGCCAGTAGATATTGTTGTGTAAGAGAGATGGCTTAGATGTTGCCTTTTTCGGTAAATAATTTAATTTGTGGAGGAAAAGTTCCACCACGGGAAGCAAATCTGCGCTATTGACAGCCTCAGCGTTACACTATTAACATACGATGTTCACCACGTGCTCCGGCCAATAGATATTTTTGTGTAAGAGAGATGGCCTAAATGTTGCCTTTTTCTGAAAATAATTTAGTTTGTAGCGGCGAAGTTCCACCACGGGAAAATAAATCTGCGCTATTGACAGCTTCAGCGTTACACTATTACCATAAGATGTTCACCACGTGCTCCAGCCAGTAGATATTGTGGTGTAAGAGAGATGGCTTAAATGTTGCCTTTTTCGGAAAATCATTTAGTTCGTGGAGGCAAAGTTCCACCACGGGAAGCAAATCTGCGCTATTGACAACCTCAGCGTTACACTATTAGCATACGATGTTCACCACGTGCTCCGGCCAATAGAGATTTTTGTGTAAGAGAGATGGCCTATATGTTGCGTTTTTCTGAAAATAATTTAGTTTGTGGCGGCAAGGTTCCACCATGGGAAAGTAAATTCTGCGCTATTGACAGCCTCAGCGTTACACTATTGACATACGATGTTCACCACGTGCACCGGCCAAGAGATTTTTGTGTAAGAGCGATTGCCTAAATTTTGCCTTTTTTCGGAAAATAATTTAGTTTGTGGCGGAAAAGTTCCACCACGGGAAAGCAAATGTGCGCTATTGACAGCCTCAGCGTTACACTATTAACATCCGATGTTCACCACGTTCTCCGGCCAACAGAGATTGTTTTCTAAGAGAGATGGCCTAAATGTTGCCTTTTTCGGAAAATAATTTAGTTCGTAGTGGCGAAGTTCCACCACGGGAAAGTAAATCTGCACTATTGAGAGCTTCAGCGTTACACTATTACCGTACGATGTTCACCACGTGTTCAAGCCAGTAGATATTGTTGTGTAAGAGAGATGGCTTAAATGTTGCCTTTTCGTTAATATTATCAAGCTTTTGGTGGAAAAGTTCCACCACGGCAAAGCAAATCTGCGCTATTGACAGCCTCAGCGTTACACAATTAACATCCGATGTTCACCACGTTCTCCGGCCAACAGAGATTGTTTTGTAAGAGAGATGGCCTAAATGTTGCCTTTTTCGGAAAATAATTTAGTTCGTAGTGGCGAAGATCCACCACGGGAAAGTAAATCTGCGCTATTGACAGCTTCAGTGTTACACTATTACCGTACGATGTTCACCACGTGCTCCAGCCAGTAGAAATTGTTGTGTAAGAGAAATGGCTTAGATGTTGCCTTTTTCGGCAAATAATTTAATTTGTGGAGGAAAAGTTCAACCACGGGAAGCAAATCTGCGCTATTGACAGCCTCAGCGTTACACTGTTAACATACGATGTTCACCACGTGCTCCAGCCAATAGATATTGCTGTGTAAGAGAGATGGCTTAAATGTTGCCTTTTCGGAAAAATCATTAGGCTTTTGGTGGAAAATTTTCACCACGGCAAAGAAAATCTGCGCTACTGACAGCCTCAGTGTTACACTATTAACATCCGATGCTCACCACGTTGTCCGACCAACAGAGATTGTTGTTTAAGGGAGATGGCCTAAATGTTGCCTTTTTCTGAAAATAATTTAGTTTGTAGCGGCGAAATTCCACCACGGGAAAGTAAATCTGCGCTATTGACAGCTTCAGCGTTACACTATTACCATTAGATGTTCACCACGTGCTCCAGCCAAAAGAGATTTTTGTGTAAGAGTTATTCCCTAAATTTTGCCTTTTTTCGGAAAATAATTTAGTTTGTGGCGGAAAAGCTCCGCCACGGGAAAGTAAATCTGCGCTATTGACAGCCTCAGCGTTACACTATTAACATACGATGTACACCGCGTGCTCCAGCCAATAGAGATTGTTGTGTAAGAGAGATGGCTTAAATGTTGCTTTTTCGTTAAAATTATCAAGCTTTTGGTGGAAAAGTTCCACCACGGCAAAGCAAATCTGCGCTATTGACAGCCTCAGCGTTACACAATTAACATCCGATGTTCACCACGTTCTCCGGCCAACAGAGATTGTTTTGTAAGAGAGATGGCCTAAATGTTGCCTTCTTCGGAAAATAATTTAGTTCGTAGTGGCGAAGTTCCACCACGGGAATGTAAATCTGCGCTATTGACAGCTTCAGCGTTACACTATTACCGTACGATGTTCACCACGTGCTCAAGCCAGTAGATATTGTTGTGTAAGAGAGATGGCTTAAATGTTGCCTTTTTCGGAAATAATTTAATTTGTGGAGGCAAAGTTCCACCACGGCAAAGCAAATCTGCGCTATTGACAGCCTCAGCGTTACACAATTAACATCCGATGTTCACCACGTTCTCCGGCCAACAGAGATTGCTTTGTAAGAGAGATGGTCTAAATGTTGCCATTTTCGGAAAATAATTTAGTTTGTAGCGGCGAAGTTCCACCACGGGAAAATAAATCTGCGCTATTGACAGCCTCAGCGTTACACTATTAACATACGATGTTCACCGCGTGCTCCGGTAAATAGAGATTGTTGTTTAAGGGAGATGGCCTAAATGTTGCCTTTTTCTGAAAATTTAGTTCGTAGCGGCGAAATTCCACCACGGGAAAGTAAATCTGCGCTATTGACAGCTTCAGCGTTACACATTACCATTAGATGTTCACCACGTGCTCCAGCCAAAAGAGATTTTGTGTAAGAGTTATTCCCTAAATTTTGCCTTTTTTCGGAAAATAATTTAGTTTGTGGCGGAAAAGTTCCACCACGGGAAAGTAAATCTGCGCTATTGACAGCTTCAGTGTTACACTATTACCGTACGATGTTCACCACGTGCTCCAGCGAAAAGAAATTGTTGTGTAAGAGCGATTGCCTAAATTTTGCCTTTTTTCGGAAAATAATTTAGTTTGTGGCGGAAAAGTTCCACCACGGGAAAGCAAATCTGCGCTATTGACAGCCTCAGCGTTACACTATTAACATCCGATGTTCACCACGTTCTCCGGCCAACAGAGATTGTTTTGTAAGAGAGATGGCCTAAATGTTGCCTTTTTCGGAAAATAATTTAGTTCGTAGTGGCGAAGTTCCACCACGGGAAAGTAAATCTGCGCTATTGACAGCTTCAGCGTTACACTATTACCGTACGATGTTCACCACGTGCTCCAGCCAGTAGATATTGTTGTGTAAGAGAGATGGCTTAAATGTTGCCTTTTTCGGAAATAATTTAATTTGTGGAGGAAAAGTTCCACCACGGGAAGCAAATCTGCGCTATTGACAGCCTCAGCGTTACACTATTAACATACGATGTTCACCACGTGCTCCGGCCAATAGATATTGTTTGTGTAAGAGAGATGGCCTAAATGTTGCCTTTTTCTGAAAATAATTTAGTTTGTAGCGGCGAAGTTCCACCACGGGAAAGTAAATCTGCGCTATTGACAGCTTCAGCGTTACACTATTACCATACGATGTTCACCACGTGCTCCAGCCAGTAGATATTGTGGTGTAAGAGAGATGGCTTAAATGTTGCCTTTTTCGGAAAATAATTTAGTTTGTGGCAGGCAAAGTTCC
Organism: Amblyomma americanum; assembly: GCA_030143305.2. Classification (NCBI taxonomy): domain Eukaryota; kingdom Metazoa; phylum Arthropoda; class Arachnida; order Ixodida; family Ixodidae; genus Amblyomma; species Amblyomma americanum. Next base: position 88,625 of record JARKHS020015837.1, read on the forward strand.
ACCACGGGAAGCAAATCTGCGCTATTGACAGCCTCAGCGTTACACTATTAACATACGATGTTCACCACGTGCTCCGGCCAATAGAGATTTTTGTGTAAGAGAGATGGCCTAAATGTTGCCTTTTTCTGAAAATAATTTAGTTTGTGGCGGCAAGTTCCACCACGGGAAAGTAAATCTGCGCTATTGACAGCCTCAGCGTTACACTATTACCATACGATGTTCACCACGTGCTCCGGCCAAGAGATTTTTGTGTAAGAGAGATGGCCTAAATGTTGCCTTTTTTCGGAAAATAATTTAGTTTGTGGCGGAAAAGTTCCACCACGGGAAAGCAAATCTGCGCTATTGACAGCCTCAGCGTTACACTATTAACATCCGATGTTCACCACGTTCTCCGGCCAACAGAGATTGTTTTCTAAGAGAGATGGCCTAAATGTTGCCTTTTTCGGAAAATAATTTAGTTCGTAGTGGCGAAGTTCCACCACGGGAAAGTAAATCTGCACTATTGAGAGCTTCAGCGTTACACTATTACCGTACGATGTTCACCACGTGTTCAAGCCAGTAGATATTGTTGTGTAAGAGAGATGGCTTAAATGTTGCCTTTTCGTTAATATTATCAAGCTTTTGGTGGAAAAGTTCCACCACGGCAAAGCAAATCTGCGCTATTGACAGCCTCAGCGTTACACAATTAACATCCGATGTTCACCACGTTCTCCGGCCAACAGAGATTGTTTTGTAAGAGAGATGGCCTAAATGTTGCCTTTTTCGGAAAATAATTTAGTTCGTAGTGGCGAAGATCCACCACGGGAAAGTAAATCTGCGCTATTGACAGCTTCAGTGTTACACTATTACCGTACGATGTTCACCACGTGCTCCAGCCAGTAGAAATTGTTGTGTAAGAGAAATGGCTTAGATGTTGCCTTTTTCGGCAAATAATTTAATTTGTGGAGGAAAAGTTCAACCACGGGAAGCAAATCTGCGCTATTGACAGCCTCAGCGTTACACTGTTAACATACGATGTTCACCACGTGCTCCAGCCAATAGATATTGCTGTGTAAGAGAGATGGCTTAAATGTTGCCTTTTCGGAAAAATCATTAGGCTTTTGGTGGAAAATTTTCACCACGGCAAAGAAAATCTGCGCTACTGACAGCCTCAGTGTTACACTATTAACATCTGATGCTCACCACGTTGTCCGACCAACAGAGATTGTTGTTTAAGGGAGATGGCCTAAATGTTGCCTTTTTCTGAAAATAATTTAGTTTGTAGCGGCGAAATTCCACCACGGGAAAGTAAATCTGCGCTATTGACAGCTTCAGCGTTACACTATTACCATTAGATGTTCACCACGTGCTCCAGCCAAAAGAGATTTTTGTGTAAGAGTTATTCCCTAAATTTTGCCTTTTTTTCGGAAAATAATTTAGTTTGTGGCGGAAAAGCTCCGCCACGGGAAAGTAAATCTGCGCTATTGACAGCCTCAGCGTTACACTATTAACATACGATGTACACCGCGTGCTCCAGCCAATAGAGATTGTTGTGTAAGAGAGATGGCTTAAATGTTGCTTTTTCGTTAAAATTATCAAGCTTTTGGTGGAAAAGTTCCACCACGGCAAAGCAAATCTGCGCTATTGACAGCCTCAGCGTTACACAATTAACATCCGATGTTCACCACGTTCTCCGGCCAACAGAGATTGTTTTGTAAGAGAGATGGCCTAAATGTTGCCTTCTTCGGAAAATAATTTAGTTCGTAGTGGCGAAGTTCCACCACGGGAATGTAAATCTGCGCTATTGACAGCTTCAGCGTTACACTATTACCGTACGATGTTCACCACGTGCTCAAGCCAGTAGATATTGTTGTGTAAGAGAGATGGCTTAAATGTTGCCTTTTTCGGAAATAATTTAATTTGTGGAGGCAAAGTTCCACCACGGCAAAGCAAATCTGCGCTATTGACAGCCTCAGCGTTACACAATTAACATCCGATGTTCACCACGTTCTCCGGCCAACAGAGATTGCTTTGTAAGAGAGATGGTCTAAATGTTGCCATTTTCGGAAAATAATTTAGTTTGGAGCGGCGAAGTTCCACCACGGGAAAATAAATCTGCGCTATTGACAGCCTCAGCGTTACACTATTAACATAAGATGTTCACCGCGTGCTCCGGTAAATAGAGATTGTTGTTTAAGGGAGATGGCCTAAATGTTGCCTTTTTCTGAAAATTTAGTTCGTAGCGGCGAAATTCCACCACGGGAAAGTAAATCTGCGCTATTGACAGCTTCAGCGTTACACCATTACCATTAGATGTTCACCACGTGCTCCAGCCAAAAGAGATTTTTGTGTAAGAGTTATTCCCTAAATTTTGCCTTTTTTCGGAAAATAATTTAGTTTGTGGCGGAAAAGTTCCACCACGGGAAAGCAAATCTGCGCTATTGACAGCCTCAGCGTTACACTATTAACATCCGATGTTCACCACGTTCTCCGGCCAACAGAGATTGTTTTCTAAGAGAGATGGCCTATATGTTGCCTTTTTCGGAAAATAATTTATTTCGTAGTGGCGAAGTTCCACCACGGCAAAGTAAATCTGCGCTATTGACAGCTTCAGCGTTACACTATTACCGTACGATGTTCACCACGTGCTCAAGCCAGTAGATATTGTTGTGTAAGAGAGATGGCTTAAATGTTGCCTTTTTCGGAAATAATTTAATTTGTGGAGGCAAAGTTCCACCACGGCAAAGCAAATCTGCGCTATTGACAGCCTCAGCGTTACTCAATTAACATCCGATGTTCACCACGTTCTCCGGCCAACCGAGATGGTTTTGTAAGAGAGATGGCCTAAATGTTGCCTTTTTCGGAAAATAATTTAGTTCGTAGTGGCGAAGTTCCACCGCGGGAAAGTAAATCTGCGCTATTGACAACATCAGCGTTACACTATTACCGTACGATGTTCACCACGTGCTCCAGCCAGTAGATATTGTTGTGTAAGAGAGATGGCTTAGATGTTGCCTTTTTCGAAATAATTTAATTTGTGCAGGAAAAGTTCCACCACGGGAAGCAAATCTGCGCTATTGACAGCCTCAGCGTTACACTGTTAACATACGATGTTCACCACGTGCTCCGGCCAATAGATATTGTTGTGTAAGAGAGATGGCCTAAATGTTGCCTTTTTCTGAAAATAATTTAGTTTGTAGCGGCGAAGTTCCATCACGGGAAAATAAATCTGCGCTATTGACAGCTTCAGCGTTACACTATTACCATAAGATGTTCACCACGTGCTCCAGCCAGTAGATATTGTGGTGTAAGAGAGATGGCCTATATGTTGCGTTTTTCTGAAAATAATTTAGTTTGTGGCGGCAAAGTTCCACCATGGGAAAGTAAATTCTGCGCTATTGACAGCCTCAGCGTTACACTATTGACATACGATGTTCACCACGTGCACCGGCCAAAAGAGATTTTTGTGTAAGAGCGATTGCCTAAATTTTGCCTTTTTTTGGAAAATAATTTAGTTTGTGGCGGAAAAGTTCCACCACGGGAAAGTAAATCTGCGCTATTGACAGCTTCAGCGTTACACTATTACCGTACGATGTTCACCACGTGCTCCAGCCAAAAGAAATTTTTGTGTAAGAGCGATTGCCTAAATTTTGCCTTTTTTCGGAAAATAATTTAGTTTGTGGCGGAAAAGTTCCACCACGGGAAAGCAAATCTGCGCTATTGACAGCCTCAGCGTTACACTATTAACATCCGATGTTCACCACGTTCTCCGGCCAACAGAGATTGTTTTCTAAGAGAGATGGCCTATATGTTGCCTTTTTCGGAAAATAATTTAGTTCGTAGTGGCGAAGTTCCACCACGGCAAAGTAAATCTGCGCTATTGACAGCTTCAGCGTTACACTATTACCGTACGATGTTCACCACGTGCTCAAGCCAGTAGATATTGTTGTGTAAGAGAGATGGCTTAAATGTTGCCTTTTTCGGAAATAATTTAATTTGTGGAGGCAAAGTTCCACCACGGCAAAGCAAATCTGCGCTATTGACAGCCTCAGCGTTACTCAATTAACATCCGATGTTCACCACGTTCTCCGGCCAACCGAGATGGTTTTGTAAGAGAGATGGCCTAAATGTTGCTTTTTTCGGAAAATAATTTAGTTCGTAGTGGCGAAGTTCCACCGCGGGAAAGTAAATCTGCGCTATTGACAACATCAGCGTTACACTATTACCGTACGATGTTCACCACGTGCTCCAGCCAGTAGATATTGTTGCGTAAGAGAGATGGCTTAGATGTTGCCTTTTTCAATAATTTAATTTGTGCAGGAAAAGTTCCACCACGGGAAGCAAATCTGCGCTATTGACAGCCTCAGCGTTACACTGTTAACATACGATGTTCACCACGTGCTCCGGCCAATAGATATTGTTGTGTAAGAGAGATGGCCTAAATGTTGCCTTTTTCTGAAAATAATTTAGTTTGTAGCGGCGAAGTTCCATCACGGGAAAATAAATCTGCGCTATTGACAGCTTCAGCGTTACACTATTACCATAAGATGTTCACCACGTGCTCCAGCCAGTAGATATTGTGGTGTAAGAGAGATGGCCTATATGTTGCGTTTTTCTGAAAATAATTTAGTTTGTGGCGGCAAAGTTCCACCATGGGAAAGTAAATTCTGCGCTATTGACAGCCTCAGCGTTACACTATTGACATACGATGTTCACCACGTGCACCGGCCAAAAGAGATTTTTGTGTAAGAGCGATTGCCTAAATTTTGCCTTTTTTTGGAAAATAATTTAGTTTGTGGCGGAAAAGTTCCACCACGGGAAAGCAAATCTGCGCTATTGACAGCTTCAGTGTTACACTATTACCGTACGATGTTCACCACGTGCTCCAGCGAAAAGAAATTTTTGTGTAAGAGCGATTGCCTAAATTTTGCCTTTTTTCGGAAAATAATTTAGTTTGTGGCGGAAAAGTTCCACCACGGGAAAGCAAATCTGCGCTATTGACAGCCTCAGCGTTACACTATTAACATCCGATGTTCACCACGTTCTCCGGCCAACAGAGATTGTTTTCTAAGAGAGATGGCCTATATGTTGCCTTTTTCGGAAAATAATTTAGTTCGTAGTGGCGAAGTTCCACCACGGGAAAGTAAATCTGCCCTATTGAGAGCTTCAGCGTTGCACTATTACCGTACGATGTTCACCACGTGCTCAAGCCAGTAGATATTGTTGTGTAAGAGAGATGGCTTAAATGTTGCCTTTTTCGGTAATAATTTAATTTGTGGATGCAAAGTTCCACCACGGCAAAGCAAATCTGCGCTATTGACAGCCTCAGCGTTACACAATTAACATCCGATGTTCACCACGTTCTCCGGCCAACAGAGATTGTTTTGTAAGAGAGATGGCCTAAATGTTGCCTTTTTCGGAAAATAATTTAGTTCGTTGTGGCGAAGTTCCACCGCGGGAAAGTAAATCTGCGCTATTGACAACTTCAGCGTTACACTATTACCGTACGATGTTCACCACGTGCTCCAGCCAGTAGATATTGTTGTGTAAGAGAGATGGCTTAGATGTTGCCTTTTTCGGTAAATAATTTATTTTTGTGGAGGAAAAGTTCCACCACGGGAAGCAAATCTGCGCTATTGACAGCCTCAGCGTTACACTATTAACATACGATGTTCACCACGTGCTCCGGCCAATAGATATTTTTGTGTAAGAGAGATGGCCTAAATGTTGCCTTTTTCTGAAAATAATTTAGTTTGTAGCGGCGAAGTTCCACCACGGGAAAATAAATCTGCGCTATTGACAGCTTCAGCGTTACACTATTACCATAAGATGTTCACCACGTGCTCCAGCCAGTAGATATTGTGGTGTAAGAGAGATGGCTTAAATGTTGCCTTTTTCGGAAAATGATTTAGTTCGTGGAGGCAAAGTTCCACCACGGGAAGCAAATCTGCGCTATTGACAACCTCAGCGTTACACTATTAGCATACGATGTTCACCACGTGCTCCGGCCAATAGAGATTTTTGTGTAAGAGAGATGGCCTATATGTTGCGTTTTTCTGAAAATAATTTAGTTTGTGGCGGCAAGGTTCCACCATGGGAAAGTAAATTCTGCGCTATTGACAGCCTCAGCGTTACACTATTGACATACGATGTTCACCACGTGCACCGGCCAAGAGATTTTTGTGTAAGAGCGATTGCCTAAATTTTGCCTTTTTTCGGAAAATAATTTAGTTTGTGGCGGAAAAGTTCCACCACGGGAAAGCAAATGTGCGCTATTGACAGCCTCAGCGTTACACTATTAACATCCGATGTTCACCACGTTCTCCGGCCAACAGAGATTGTTTTCTAAGAGAGATGGCCTAAATGTTGCCTTTTTCGGAAAATAATTTAGTTCGTAGTGGCGAAGTTCCACCACGGGAAAGTAAATCTGCACTATTGAGAGCTTCAGCGTTACACTATTACCGTACGATGTTCACCACGTGTTCAAGCCAGTAGATATTGTTGTGTAAGAGAGATGGCTTAAATGTTGCCTTTTCGTTAATATTATCAAGCTTTTGGTGGAAAAGTTCCACCACGGCAAAGCAAATCTGCGCTATTGACAGCCTCAGCGTTACACAATTAACATCCGATGTTCACCACGTTCTCCGGCCAACAGAGATTGTTTTGTAAGAGAGATGGCCTAAATGTTGCCTTTTTCGGAAAATAATTTAGTTCGTAGTGGCGAAGATCCACCACGGGAAAGTAAATCTGCGCTATTGACAGCTTCAGTGTTACACTATTACCGTACGATGTTCACCACGTGCTCCAGCCAGTAGAAATTGTTGTGTAAGAGAAATGGCTTAGATGTTGCCTTTTTCGGCAAATAATTTAATTTGTGGAGGAAAAGTTCAACCACGGGAAGCAAATCTGCGCTATTGACAGCCTCAGCGTTACACTGTTAACATACGATGTTCGCCACGTGCTCCAGCCAATAGATATTGCTGTGTAAGAGAGATGGCTTAAATGTTGCCTTTTCGGAAAAATCATTAGGCTTTTGGTGGAAAATTTTCACCACGGCAAAGAAAATCTGCGCTACTGACAGCCTCAGTGTTACACTATTAACATCCGATGCTCACCACGTTGTCCGACCAACAGAGATTGTTGTTTAAGGGAGATGGCCTAAATGTTGCCTTTTTCTGAAAATAATTTAGTTTGTAGCGGCGAAATTCCACCACGGGAAAGTAAATCTGCGCTATTGACAGCTTCAGCGTTACACTATTACCATTAGATGTTCACCACGTGCTCCAGCCAAAAGAGATTTTTGTGTAAGAGTTATTCCCTAAATTTTGCCTTTTTTCGGAAAATAATTTAGTTTGTGGCGGAAAAGCTCCGCCACGGGAAAGTAAATCTGCGCTATTGACAACCTCAGCGTTACACTATTAACATACGATGTACACCGCGTGCTCCAGCCAATAGAGATTGTTGTGTAAGAGAGATGGCTTAAATGTTGCTTTTTCGTTAAAATTATCAAGCTTTTGGTGGAAAAGTTCCACCACGGCAAAGCAAATCTGCGCTATTGACAGCCTCAGCGTTACACAATTAACATCCGATGTTCACCACGTTCTCCGGCCAACAGAGATTGTTTTGTAAGAGAGATGGCCTAAATGTTGCCTTCTTCGGAAAATAATTTAGTTCGTAGTGGCGAAGTTCCACCACGGGAATGTAAATCTGCGCTATTGACAGCTTCAGCGTTACACTATTACCGTACGATGTTCACCACGTGCTCAAGCCAGTAGATATTGTTGTGTAAGAGAGATGGCTAAAATGTTGCCTTTTTCGGAAATAATTTAATTTGTGGAGGCAAAGTTCCACCACGGCAAAGCAAATCTGCGCTATTGACAGCCTCAGCGTTACACAATTAACATCCGATGTTCACCACGTTCTCCGGCCAACAGAGATTGCTTTGTAAGAGAGATGGTCTAAATGTTGCCATTTTCGGAAAATAATTTAGTTTGTAGCGGCGAAGTTCCACCACGGGAAAATAAATCTGCGCTATTGACAGCCTCAGCGTTACACTATTAACATACGATGTTCACCGCGTGCTCCGGTAAATAGAGATTGTTGTTTAAGGGAAATGGCCTAAATGTTGCCTTTTTCTGAAAATTTAGTTCGTAGCGGCGAAATTCCACCACGGGAAAGTAAATCTGCGCTATTGACAGCTTCAGCGTTACACTATTACCATTAGATGTTCACCACGTGCTCCAGCCAAAAGAGAATTTTGTGTAAGAGTTATTCCCTAAATTTTGCCTTTTTTCGGAAAATAATTTAGTTTGTGGCGGAAAAGTTCCACCACGGGAAAGTAAATCTGCGCTATTGACAGCTTCAGTGTTACACTATTACCGTACGATGTTCACCACGTGCTCCAGCGAAAAGAAATTTTTGTGTAAGAGCGATTGCCTAAATTTTGCCTTTTTTCGGAAAATAATTTAGTTTGTGGCGGAAAAGTTCCACCACGGGAAAGCAAATCTGCGCTATTGACAGCCTCAGCGTTACACTATTAACATCCGATGTTCACCACGTTCTCCGGCCAACAGAGATTGTTTTCTAAGAGAGATGGCCTATATGTTGCCTTTTTCGGAAAATAATTTATTTCGTAGTGGCGAAGTTCCACCACGGCAAAGTAAATCTGCGCTATTGACAGCTTCAGCGTTACACTATTACCGTACGATGTTCACCACGTGCTCAAGCCAGTAGATATTGTTGTGTAAGAGAGATGGCTTAAATGTTGCCTTTTTCGGAAATAATTTAATTTGTGGAGGCAAAGTTCCACCACGGCAAAGCAAATCTGCGCTATTGACAGCCTCAGCGTTACTCAATTAACATCCGATGTTCACCACGTTCTCCGGCCAACCGAGATGGTTTTGTAAGAGAGATGGCCTAAATGTTGCTTTTTTCGGAAAATAATTTAGTTCGTAGTGGCGAAGTTCCACCGCGGGAAAGTAAATCTGCGCTATTGACAACATCAGCGTTACACTATTACCGTACGATGTTCACCACGTGCTCCAGCCAGTAGATATTGTTGTGTAAGAGAGATGGCTTAGATGTTGCCTTTTTCAATAATTTAATTTGTGCAGGAAAAGTTCCACCACGGGAAGCAAATCTGCGCTATTGACAGCCTCAGCGTTACACTGTTAACATACGATGTTCACCACGTGCTCCGGCCAATAGATATTGTTGTGTAAGAGAGATGGCCTAAATGTTGCCTTTTTCTGAAAATAATTTAGTTTGTAGCGGCGAAGTTCCATCACGGGAAAATAAATCTGCGCTATTGACAGCTTCAGCGTTACACTATTACCATAAGATGTTCACCACGTGCTCCAGCCAGTAGATATTGTGGTGTAAGAGAGATGGCCTATATGTTGCGTTTTTCTGAAAATAATTTAGTTTGTGGCGGCAAAGTTCCACCATGGGAAAGTAAATTCTGCGCTATTGACAGCCTCAGCGTTACACTATTGACATACGATGTTCACCACGTGCACCGGCCAAAAGAGATTTTTGTGTAAGAGCGATTGCCTAAATTTTGCCTTTTTTTGGAAAATAATTTAGTTTGTGGCGGAAAAGTTCCATCACGGGAAAGCAAATCTGCGCTATTGACAGCCTCAGCGTTACACTATTAACATCCGATGTTCACCACGTTGTCCGGCCAACAGAGATTGTTTTCTAAGAGAGATGGCCTAAATGTTGCCTTTTTCGGAAAATAATTTAGTTCGTATTGCGAAGTTCCACCACGGGAAAGTAAATCTGCGCTATTGAGAGCTTCAGCGTTACACTATTACCGTACGATGTTCACCACGTGCTCAAGCCAGTAGATATTGTTGTGTAAGAGAGATGGCTTAAATGTTGCCTTTTTCGGAAATAATTTATTTTTTTGTGGAGGCAAAGTTCCACCACAGGAAAGTATATCTGCGCTATTGACAGCCTCAGCGTTACACTATTAACATACGATGTTCACCGCGTGCTCCGGCCAATAGAGATTGTTGTTTAAGAGAGATGGCCTAAATGTTGCCTTTTTCGGAAAATAATTTAGTTTCTGGAGGCAAAGTTCCACTACGGGAAAGTAAATCTGCGCTAATGACGGCCTCAGCGTTACACTATTAACATACGATGTTCACCACGTGCTCGGGCCAACAGAGATTGTTTTGTTAGAGAGATGGCCTATATGTTGCGTTTTTCTGAAAATAATTTAGTTTGTGGCGGCAAAGTTCCACCATGGGAAAGTAAATTCTGCGCTATTGACAGCCTCAGCGTTACACTATTGAGATACGATGTTCACCACGTGCACCGGCCAAAAGAGATTTTTGTGTAAGAGCGATTGCCTAAATTTTGCCTTTTTTCGGAAAATAATTTAGTTTGTGGCGGAAAAGTTCCACCACGGGAAAGCAAATCTGCGCTATTGACAGCCTCAGCGTTACACTATTACCATAAGATGTTCACCACGTTCTCCGGCCAACAGAGATTGTTTTCTAAGAGAGATGGCCTATTTGTTGCCTTTTTCGGAAAATAATTTAGTTCGTAGTGGCGAAGTTCCACCACGGGAAAGTAAATCTGCGCTATTGAGAGCTTCAGCGTTACACTATTACCGTACGATGTTCACCGCGTGCTCAAGCCAGTAGATATTGTTGTGTAAGAGAGATGGCTTAAATGTTGCCTTTTTCGGAAATAATTTAATTTGTGGAGGCAAAGTTCCACCACAGGAAAGTATATCTGCGCTATTGACAGCCTCAGCGTTACACTAATAACATACGATGTTCACCGCGTGCTCCGGCCCATAGAGATTGTTCTTTAAGAGAGATGGCCTGAATGTTGCCTTTTTCGGAAAATAATTTAGTTTTTGGAGGCAAAGTTCCACTACGGGAAAGTAAATCTGCGCTAATGACAGCCTCAGCGTTACACTATTAACATACGATGTTCACCACGTGCTCGGGCCAACAGAGATTGTTTTGTAAGAGAGATTGCGTAAATGTTGCCTTTTTTACAGAAAAAAATAATTTAGTTTAAAGAGGAAAAAATCCACCACAGGAAAGTAAATCTGCGCTATTGACAGCCTCAGCGTTACACTATTAACATACGATGTCCACCGCGTGCTCTGGCCAATAGAGATTGTTCTTTAAGAGAGGGCCTACATGTTGCCTTTTTCGGAAAATAATTTAGTTCGTAGCGGCGAAGTTCCACCACGGGAAAGTAAATCTGCGCTATTGACAGCTTCAGCGTTACACTATTACCGTACGATGTTCACCACGTGCTCCAGCCAAAAGAAATTTTTGTGTAAGAGCGATTGCCTAAATTTTGCCTTTTTTCGGAAAATAATTTAGTTTGTGGCGGAAAAGTTCCACCACGGGAAAGCAAATCTGCGCTATTGACAGCCTCAGCGTTACACTATTAACATCCGATGTTCACCACGTTCTCCGGCCAACAGAGATTGTTTTCTAAGAGAGATGGCCTATATGTTGCCTTTTTCGGAAAAGAATTTAGTTCGTAGTGGCGAAGTTCCACCACGGGAAAGTAAATCTGCGCTATTGAGAGCTTCAGCGTAACACTATTACCGTACGATGTTCACCACGTGCTCAAGCCAGTAGATATTGTTGTGTAAGAGAGATGGCTTAAATGTAGCCTTTTTCGGAAATAATTTAATTTGTGGAGGCAAAGTTCCACCACGGCAAAGCAAATCTGCGCTATTGACAGCCTCAGCGTTACACAATTAACATCCGATGTTCACCACGTTCTCCGGCCAACAGAGATTGTTTTGTAAGAGAGATGGCCTAAATGTTGCCTTTTTCGGAAAATAATTTAGTTCGTTGTGGCGAAGTTCCACCGCGGGAAAGTAAATCTGCGCTATTGACAACTTCAGCGTTACACTATTACCGTACGATGTTCACCACGTGCTCCAGCCAGTAGATATTGTTGTGTAAGAGAGATGGCTTAGATGTTGCCTTTTTCGGTAAATAATTTAATTTGTGGAGGAAAATTTCCACCACGGGGAGCAAATCTGCGCTATTGACAGCCTCAGCGTTACACTATTAACATACGATGTTCACCACGTGCTCCGGCCAATAGATATTTTTGTGTAAGAGAGATGGCCTAAATGTTGCCTTTTTCTGAAAATAATTTAGTTTGTAGCGGTGAAGTTCCACCACGGGAAAATAAATCTGCGCTATTGACAGCTTCAGCGTTACACTATTACCATAAGATGTTCACCACGTGCTCCAGCCAGTAGATATTGTGGTGTAAGAGAGATGGCTTAAATGTTGTCTTTTTCGGAAAATGATTTAGTTCGTGGAGGCAAAGTTCCACCACGGGAAGCAAATCTGCGCTATTGACAACCTCAGCATTACACTATTAGCATACGATGTTCACCACGTGCTCCGGCCAATAGAGATTGTTGTGTAAGAGAGATGGCCTATATGTTGCGTTTTTCTGAAAATAATTTAGTTTGTGGCGGCAAGGTTCCAATATGGGAAAGTAAATTCTGCGCTATTGACAGCCTCAGCGTTACACTATTGACATACGATGTTCACCACGTGCACCGGCCAAAAGAGATTTTTGTGTAAGAGCGATTGCCTACATTTTGCCTTTTTTCGGAAAATAATTTAGTTTGTGGCGGAAAAGTTCCACTACGGGAAAGCAAAACTGCGCTATTGACAGCCTCAGCGTTACACTATTAACATCCGATGTTCACCACGTTCTCCGGCCAACAAAGATTGTTTTCTAAGAGAGATGGCCTAAATGTTGCCTTTTTCGGAAAATAATTTAGTTCGTAGTGGCGAAGTTCCACCACGGGAAAGTAAATCTGCGCTAATGACAGCTTCAGCGTTACACTATTACCGTACGATGTTCACCACGTGCTCAAGCCAGTAGATATTGTTGTGTAAGAGAGATGGCTTAGATGTTGCCTTTTTCGGTAAATAATTTAATTTGTGGAGGAAAAGTTCCACCACGGGAAGCAAATCTGCGCTATTGACAGCCTCAGCGTTACACTATTAACATACGATGTTCACCACGTGCTCCGGCCAATAGATATTTTTGTGTAAGAGAGATGGCCTAAATGTTGCCTTTTTCTGAAAATAATTTAGTTTGTAGCGGCGAAGTTCCACCACGGGAAAATAAATCTGCGCTATTGACAGCTTCAGCGTTACACTATTACCATAAGATGTTCACCACGTGCTCCAGCCAGTAGATATTGTGGTGTAAGAGAGATGGCTTAAATGTTGCCTTTTTCGGAAAATGATTTAGTTCGTGGAGGCAAAGTTCCACCACGGGAAGCAAATCTGCGCTATTGACAGCCTCAGCGTTACACTATTGACATACGATGTTCACCACGTGCACCGGCCAAGAGATTTTTGTGTAAGAGCGATTGCCTAAATTTTGCCTTTTTTCGGAAAATAATTTAGTTTGTGGCGGAAAAGTTCCACCACGGGAAAGCAAATGTGCGCTATTGACAGCCTCAGCGTTACACTATTAACATCCGATGTTCACCACGTTCTCCGGCCAACAGAAATTGTTTTCTAAGAGAGATGGCCTAAATGTTGCCTTTTTCGGAAAATAATTTAGTTCGTAGTGGCGAAGTTCCACCACGGGAAAGTAAATCTGCACTATTGAGAGCTTCAGCGTTACACTATTACCGTACGATGTTCACCACGTGTTCAAGCCAGTAGATATTGTTGTGTAAGAGAGATGGCTTAAATGTTGCCTTTTCGTTAATATTATCAAGCTTTTGGTGGAAAAGTTCCACCACGGCAAAGCAAATCTGCGCTATTGACAGCCTCAGCGTTACACAATTAACATCCGATGTTCACCACGTTCTCCGGCCAACAGAGATTGTTTTGTAAGAGAGATGGCCTAAATGTTGCCTTTTTCGGAAAATAATTTAGTTCGTAGTGGCGAAGATCCACCACGGGAAAGTAAATCTGCGCTATTGACAGCTTCAGTGTTACACTATTACCGTACGATGTTCACCACGTGCTCCAGCCAGTAGAAATTGTTGTGTAAGAGAAATGGCTTAGATGTTGCCTTTTTCGGCAAATAATTTAATTTGTGGAGGAAAAGTTCAACCACGGGAAGCAAATCTGCGCTATTGACAGCCTCAGCGTTACACTGTTAACATACGATGTTCACCACGTGCTCCAGCCAATAGATATTGCTGTGTAAGAGAGATGGCTTAAATGTTGCCTTTTCGGAAAAATCATTAGGCTTTTGGTGGAAAATTTTCACCACGGCAAAGAAAATCTGCGCTACTGACAGCCTCAGTGTTACACTATTAACATCCGATGCTGACCACGTTGTCCGACCAACAGAGATTGTTGTTTAAGGGAGATGGCCTAAATGTTGCCTTTTTCTGAAAATAATTTAGTTCGTAGTGGCGAAGTTCCCCCACGGGAAAGTAAATCTGCGCTAATGACAGCTTCAGCGTTACACTATTACCGTACGATGTTCACCACGTGCTCAAGCCAGTAGATATTGTTGTGTAAGAGAGATGGCTTAGATGTTGCCTTTTTCGGTAAATAATTTAATTTGTGGAGGAAAAGTTCCACCACGGGAAGCAAATCTGCGCTATTGACAGCCTCAGCGTTACACTATTAACATACGATGTTCACCACGTGCTCCGGCCAATAGATATTTTTGTGTAAGAGAGATGGCCTAAATGTTGCCTTTTTCTGAAAATAATTTAGTTTGTAGCGGCGAAGTTCCACCACGGGAAAATAAATCTGCGCTATTGACAGCTTCAGCGTTACACTATTACCATAAGATGTTCACCACGTGCTCCAGCCAGTAGATATTGTGGTGTAAGAGAGATGGCTTAAATGTTGCCTTTTTCGGAAAATGATTTAGTTCGTGGAGGCAAAGTTCCACCACGGGAAGCAAATCTGCGCTATTGACAGCCTCAGCGTTACACTATTGACATACGATGTTCACCACGTGCACCGGCCAAGAGATTTTTGTGTAAGAGCGATTGCCTAAATTTTGCCTTTTTTCGGAAAATAATTTAGTTTGTGGCGGAAAAGTTCCACCACGGGAAAGCAAATGTGCGCTATTGACAGCCTCAGCGTTACACTATTAACATCCGATGTTCACCACGTTCTCCGGCCAACAGAAATTGTTTTCTAAGAGAGATGGCCTAAATGTTGCCTTTTTCGGAAAATAATTTAGTTCGTAGTGGCGAAGTTCCACCACGGGAAAGTAAATCTGCACTATTGAGAGCTTCAGCGTTACACTATTACCGTACGATGTTCACCACGTGTTCAAGCCAGTAGATATTGTTGTGTAAGAGAGATGGCTTAAATGTTGCCTTTTCGTTAATATTATCAAGCTTTTGGTGGAAAAGTTCCACCACGGCAAAGCAAATCTGCGCTATTGACAGCCTCAGCGTTACACAATTAACATCCGATGTTCACCACGTTCTCCGGCCAACAGAGATTGTTTTGTAAGAGAGATGGCCTAAATGTTGCCTTTTTCGGAAAATAATTTAGTTCGTAGTGGCGAAGATCCACCACGGGAAAGTAAATCTGCGCTATTGACAGCTTCAGTGTTACACTATTACCGTACGATGTTCACCACGTGCTCCAGCCAGTAAAAATTGTTGTGTAAGAGAAATGGCTTAGATGTTGCCTTTTTCGGCAAATAATTTAATTTGTGGAGGAAAAGTTCAACCACGGGAAGCAAATCTGCGCTATTGACAGCCTCAGCGTTACACTGTTAACATACGATGTTCACCACGTGCTCAAGCCAGTAGATATTGTTGTGTAAGAGAGATGGCTTAAATGTTGCCTTTTTCGGAAAATAATTTAGTTTGTAGCGGCGAAGTTCCACCACGGGAAAATAAATCTGCGCTATTGACAGCCTCAGCGTTACACTATTAACATACGATGTTCACTGCGTGCTCCGGTAAATAGAGATTGTTGTTTAAGGGAGATGGCCTAAATGTTGCCTTTTTCTGAAAATTTAGTTCGTAGCGGCGAAATTCCACCACGGGAAAGTAAATCTGCGCTATTGACAGCTTCAGCGTTACACTATTACCATTAGATGTTCACCACGTGCTCCAGGCAAAAGAGATTTTTGTGTAAGAGTTATTCCCTAAATTTTGCCTTTTTTCGGAAAATAATTTAGTTTGTGGCGGAAAAGTTCCACCACGGGAAAGTAAATCTGCGCTATTGACAGCTTCAGTGTTACACTATTACCGTACGATGTTCACCACGTGCTCCAGCGAAAAGAAATTTTTGTGTAAGAGCGATTGCCTAAATTTTGCCTTTTTTCGGAAAATAATTTAGTTTGTGGCGGAAAAGTTCCACCACGGGAAAGCAAATCTGCGCTATTGACAGCCTCAGCGTTACACTATTAACATCCGATGTTCACCACGTTCTCCGGCCAACAGAGATTGTTTTCTAAGAGAGATGGCCTATATGTTGCCTTTTTCGGAAAATAATTTATTTCGTAGTGGCGAAGTTCCACCACGGCAAATTAAATCTGCGCTATTGACAGCTTCAGCGTTACACTATTACCGTACGATGTTCACCACGTGCTCAAGCCAGTAGATATTGTTGTGTAAGAGAGATGGCTTAAATGTTGCCTTTTTCGGAAATAATTTATTTGTGGAGGCAAAGTTCCACCACGGCAAAGCAAATCTGCGCTATTGACAGCCTCAGCGTTACTCAATTAACATCCGATGTTCACCACGTTCTCCGGTCAACCGAGATGGTTTTGTAAGAGAGATGGCCTAAATGTTGCTTTTTTCGGAAAATAATTTAGTTCGTAGTGGCGAAGTTCCACCGCGGGAAAGTAAATCTGCGCTATTGACAACATCAGCGTTACACTATTACCGTACGATGTTCACCACGTGCTCCAGCCAGTAGATATTGTTGTGTAAGAGAGATGGCTTAGATGTTGCCTTTTTCAATAATTTAATTTGTGCAGGAAAAGTTCCACCACGGGAAGCAAATCTGCGCTATTGACAGCCTCAGCTTTACACTGTTAACATACGATGTTCACCACGTGCTCCGGCCAATAGATATTGTTGTGTAAGAGAGATGGCCTAAATGTTGCCTTTTTCTGAAAATAATTTAGTTTGTAGCGGCGAAGTTCCATCACGGGAAAATAAATCTGCGCTATTGACAGCTTCAGCGTTACACTATTACCATAAGATGTTCACCACGTGCTCCAGCCAGTAGATATTGTGGTGTAAGAGAGATGGCCTATATGTTGCGTTTTTCTGAAAATAATTTAGTTTGTGGCGGCAAAGTTCCACCATGGGAAAGTAAATTCTGCGCTATTGACAGCCTCAGCGTTACACTATTGACATACGATGTTCACCACGTGCACCGGCCAAAAGAGATTTTTGTGTAAGAGCGATTGCCTAAATTTTGCCTTTTTTTGGAAAATAATTTAGTTTGTGGCGGAAAAGTTCCACCACGGGAAAGCAAATCTGCGCTATTGACAGCCTCAGCGTTACACTATTAACATCCGATGTTCACCACGTTCTCCGGCCAACAGAGATTGTTTTCTAAGAGAGATGGCCTAAATGTTGCCTTTTTCGGAAAATAATTTAGTTCGTATTGCGAAGTTCCACCACGGGAAAGTAAATCTGCGCTATTGAGAGCTTCAGCGTTACACTATTACCGTACGATGTTCACCACGTGCTCAAGCCAGTAGATATTGTTGTGTAAGAGAGATGGCTTAAATGTTGCCTTTTTCGGAAATAATTTATTTTTTTGTGGAGGCAAAGTTCCACCACAGGAAAGTATATCTGCGCTATTGACAGCCTCAGCGTTACACTATTAACATACGATGTTCACCGCGTGCTCCGGCCAATAGAGATTGTTGTTTAAGAGAGATGGCCTAAATGTTGCCTTTTTCGGAAAATAATTTAGTTTCTGGAGGCAAAGTTCCACTACGGGAAAGTAAATCTGCGCTAATGACGGCCTCAGCGTTACACTATTAACATACGATGTTCACCACGTGCTCGGGCCAACAGAGATTGTTTTGTAAGAGAGATGGCCTATATGTTGCGTTTTTCTGAAAATAATTTAGTTTGTGGCGGCAAAGTTCCACCATGGGAAAGTAAATTCTGCGCTATTGACAGCCTCAGCGTTACACTATTGAGATACGATGTTCACCACGTGCACCGGCCAAAAGAGATTTTTGTGTAAGAGCGATTGCCTAAATTTTGCCTTTTTTCGGAAAATAATTTAGTTTGTGGCGGAAAAGTTCCACCACGGGAAAGCAAATCTGCGCTATTGACAGCCTCAGCGTTACACTATTACCATAAGATGTTCACCACGTTCTCCGGCCAACAGAGATTGTTTTCTAAGAGAGATGGCCTAAATGTTGCCTTTTTCGGAAAATAATTTAGTTCGTAGTGGCGAAGTTCCACCACGGGAAAGTAAATCTGCGCTATTGAGAGCTTCAGCGTTACACTATTACCGTACGATGTTCACCGCGTGCTCAAGCCAGTAGATATTGTTGTGTAAGAGAGATGGCTTAAATGTTGCCTTTTTCGGAAATAATTTAATTTGTGGAGGCAAAGTTCCACCACAGGAAAGTATATCTGCGCTATTGACAGCCTCAGCGTTACACTATTAACATACGATGTTCACCGCGTGCTCCGGCCCATAGAGATTGTTCTTTAAGAGAGATGGCCTGAATGTTGCCTTTTTCGGAAAATAATTTAGTTTTTGGAGGCAAAGTTCCACTACGGGAAAGTAAATCTGCGCTAATGACGGCCTCAGCGTTACACTATTAACATACGATGTTCACCACGTGCTCGGGCCAACAGAGATTGTTTTGTAAGAGAGATTGCGTAAATGTTGCCTTTTTTACAGAAAAAAAATAATTTAGTTTAAAGAGGAAAAAATCCACCACAGGAAAGTAAATCTGCGCTATTGACAGCCTCAGCGTTACACTATTAACATACGATGTCCAACGCGTGCTCTGGCCAATAGAGATTGTTCTTTAAGAGAGATAGCCTACATGTTGCCTTTTTCGGCAAATAATTTAGTTCGTAGCGGCGAAGTTCCACCACGGGAAAGTAAATCTGCGCTATTGACAGCTTCAGCGTTACACTATTACCGTACGATGTTCACCACGTGCTCCAGCCAAAAGAAATTTTTGTGTAAGAGCGATTGCCTAAATTTTGCCTTTTTTCGGAAAATAATTTAGTTTGTGGCGGAAAAGTTCCACCACGGGAAAGCAAATCTGCGCTATTGACAGCCTCAGCGTTACACTATTAACATCCGATGTTCACCACGTTCTCCGGCCAACAGAGATTGTTTTCTAAGAGAGATGGCCTATATGTTGCCTTTTTCGGAAAATAATTTAGTTCGTAGTGGCGAAGTTCCACCACGGGAAAGTAAATCTGCGCTATTGAGAGCTTCAGCGTTACACTATTACCGTACGATGTTCACCACGTGCTCAAGCCAGTAGATATTGTTGTGTTAGAGAGATAGCTTAAATGTAGCCTTTTTCGGAAATAATTTAATTTGTGGAGGCAAAGTTCCACCACGGCAAAGCAAATCTGCGCTATTGACAGCCTCAGCGTTACACAATTAACATCCGATGTTCACCACGTTCTCCGGCCAACAGATATTGTTTTGTAAGAGAGATGGCCTAAATGTTGCCTTTTTCGGAAAATAATTTAGTTCGTTGTGGCGAAGTTCCACCGCGGGAAAGTAAATCTGCGCTATTGACAACTTCAGCGTTACACTATTACCGTACGATGTTCACCACGTGCTCCAGCCAGTAGATATTGTTGTGTAAGAGAGATGGCTTAGATGTTGCCTTTTTCGGTAAATAATTTAATTTGTGGAGGAAAATTTCCACCACGGGAAGCAAATCTGCGCTATTGACAGCCTCAGCGTTACACTATTAACATACGATGTTCACCACGTGCTCCGGCCAATAGATATTTTTGTGTAAGAGAGATGGCCTAAATGTTGCCTTTTTCTGAAAATAATTTAGTTTGTAGCGGCGAAGTTCCACCACGGGAAAATAAATCTGCGCTATTGACAGCTTCAGCGTTACACTATTACCATAAGATGTTCACCACGTGCTCCAGCCAGTAGATATTGTGGTGTAAGAGAGATGGCTTAAATGTTGCCTTTTTCGGAAAATGATTTAGTTCGTGGAGGCAAAGTTCCACCACGGGAAGCAAATCTGCGCTATTGACAGCCTCAGCGTTACACTATTAACATCCGATGTTCACCACGTTCTCCGGCCAACAGAGATTGTTTTCTAAGAGAGATGGCCTAAATGTTGCCTTTTTCGGAAAATAATTTAGTTCGTAGTGGCGAAGTTCCACCAT
Organism: Amblyomma americanum; assembly: GCA_030143305.2. NCBI lineage: Eukaryota > Metazoa > Arthropoda > Arachnida > Ixodida > Ixodidae > Amblyomma > Amblyomma americanum. The sequence goes on from JARKHS020015837.1 coordinate 108,930, forward strand.
GGGAAAGTAAATTCTGCGCTATTGACAGCCTCAGCGTTACACTATTGACATACGATGTTCACCACGTGCACCGGCCAAAAGAGATTTTTGTGTAAGAGCGATTGCCTAAATTTTGCCTTTTTTCGGAAAATAATTTAGTTTGTGGCGGAAAAGTTCCACCACGGGAAAGCAAATCTGCGCTATTGACAGCCTCAGCGTTACACTATTAACATACGATGTTCACCGCGTGCTCCGGCCAATAGAGATTGCTGTTTAAGAGAGATGGCCTAAATGTTGCCTTTTTCGGAAAATAATTTAGTTTTTGGAGGCAAAGTTCCACTACGGGAAAGTAAATCTGCGCTAATGACAGCTTCAGCGTTACACTATTACCGTACGATGTTCACCACGTGCTCCAGCCAAAAGAGATTTTTGTGTAAGAGCGATTGCCTAAATTTTACCTTTTTTCGGAAAATAATTTAGTTTGTGGCGGAAAAGTTCCACCACGGGAAAGTAGATCTGCGCTATTGACAGCCTCAGCGTTACACTAATAACATACGATGTACACCGCGTGCTCCAGCCAATAGAGATTGTTGTGTAAGAGAGATGGCCTAAACGTTGCCTTTTCGTTAAAATTATCAAGCTTTTGGTGGAAAAGTTCCACCACGGCAAAGCAAATCTGCGCTATTGACAGCCTCAGCGTTACACAATTAACATCCGATGTTCACCACGTTCTCCGGCCAACAGAGATTGTTTTGTAAGAGAGATGGCCTAAATGTTGCCTTTTTCGGAAAATAATTTAGTTCGTAGTGGCGAAGATCCACCACGGGAAAGTAAATCTGCGCTATTGACAGCTTCAGTGTTACACTATTACCGTACGATGTTCACCACGTGCTCCAGCCAGTAGAAATTGTTGTGTAAGAGAAATGGCTTAGATGTTGCCTTTTTCGGCAAATAATTTAATTTGTGGAGGAAAAGTTCCACCACGGGAAGCAAATCTGCGCTATTGACAGCCTCAGCGTTACACTGTTAACAAACGATGTTCACCACGTTCTCCAGCCAATAGATATTGCTGTGTAAGAGAGATGGCTTAAATGTTGCCTTTTCGGAAAAATCATTAGGCTTTTGGTGGAAAATTTTCACCACGGCAAAGAAAATCTGCGCTACTGACAGCCTCAGTGTTACACTATTAACATCCGATGCTCACCACGTTGTCCGACCAACAGAGATTGTTTTGTGAGAGATCGCCTAAATGTTGCCTTTTTTCAGAAAAAAATAATTTAGTTTTTGCTTTGTGGCGGAAAAAATCCACCACAGGAAAGTAAATCTGCGCTATTGACAGCCTCAGCGTTACACTATTAACATACGATGTTCACCGCGTGCTCCGGTAAATAGAGATTGTTGTTTAAGGGAGATGGCCTAAATGTTGCCTTTTTCTGAAAATTTAGTTCGTAGCGGCGAAATTCCACCACGGGAAAGTAAATCTGCGCTATTGACAGCTTCAGCGTTACACTATTACCATTAGATGTTCACCACGTGCTCCAGGCAAAAGAGATTTTTGTGTAAGAGTTATTCCCTAAATTTTGCCTTTTTTCGGAAAATAATTTAGTTTGTGGCGGAAAAGTTCCACCACGGGAAAGTAAATCTGCGCTATTGACAGCTTCAGTGTTACACTATTACCGTACGATGTTCACCACGTGCTCCAGCGAAAAGAAATTTTTGTGTAAGAGCGATTGCCTAAATTTTGCCTTTTTTCGGAAAATAATTTAGTTTGTGGCGGAAAAGTTCCACCACGGGAAAGCAAATCTGCGCTATTGACAGCCTCAGCGTTACACTATTAACATCCGATGTTCACCACGTTCTCCGGCCAACAGAGATTGTTTTCTAAGAGAGATGGCCTATATGTTGCCTTTTTCGGAAAATAATTTATTTCGTAGTGGCGAAGTTCCACCACGGCAAATTAAATCTGCGCTATTGACAGCTTCAGCGTTACACTATTACCGTACGATGTTCACCACGTGCTCAAGCCAGTAGATATTGTTGTGTAAGAGAGATGGCTTAAATGTTGCCTTTTTCGGAAATAATTTAATTTGTGGAGGCAAAGTTCCACCACGGCAAAGCAAATCTGCGCTATTGACAGCCTCAGCGTTACTCAATTAACATCCGATGTTCACCACGTTCTCCGGCCAACCGAGATGGTTTTGTAAGAGAGATGGCCTAAATGTTGCTTTTTTCGGAAAATAATTTAGTTCGTAGTGGCGAAGTTCCACCGCGGGAAAGTAAATCTGCGCTATTGACAACATCAGCGTTACACTATTACCGTACGATGTTCACCACGTGCTCCAGCCAGTAGATATTGTGGTGTAAGAGAGATGGCTTAGATGTTGCCTTTTTCAATAATTTAATTTGCGCAGGAAAAGTTCCACCACGGGAAGCAAATCTGCGCTATTGACAGCCTCAGCGTTACACTGTTAACATACGATGTTCACCACGTGCTCCGGCCAATAGATATTGTTGTGTAAGAGAGATGGCCTAAATGTTGCCTTTTTCTGAAAATAATTTAGTTTGTAGCGGCGAAGTTCCATCACGGGAAAATAAATCTGCGCTATTGACAGCTTCAGCGTTACACTATTACCATAAGATGTTCACCACGTGCTCCAGCCAGTAGATATTGTGGTGTAAGAGAGATGGCCTATATGTTGCGTTTTTCTGAAAATAATTTAGTTTGTGGCGGCAAAGTTCCACCATGGGAAAGTAAATTCTGCGCTATTGACAGCCTCAGCGTTACACTATTGACATACGATGTTCACCACGTGCACCGGCCAAAAGAGATTTTTGTGTAAGAGCGATTGCCTAAATTTTGCCTTTTTTTGGAAAATAATTTAGTTTGTGGCGGAAAAGTTCCACCACGGGAAAGCAAATCTGCGCTATTGACAGCCTCAGCGTTACACTATTAACATCCGATGTTCACCACGTTCTCCGGCCAACAGAGATTGTTTTCTAAGAGAGATGGCCTAAATGTTGCCTTTTTCGGAAAATAATTTAGTTCGTATTGCGAAGTTCCACCACGGGAAAGTAAATCTGCGCTATTGAGAGCTTCAGCGTTACACTATTACCGTACGATGTTCACCACGTGCTCAAGCCAGTAGATATTGTTGTGTAAGAGAGATGGCTTAAATGTTGCCTTTTTCGGAAATAATTTATTTTTTTGTGGAGGCAAAGTTCCACCACAGGAAAGTATATCTGCGCTATTGACAGCCTCAGCGTTACACTATTAACATACGATGTTCACCGCGTGCTCCGGCCAATAGAGATTGTTGTTTAAGAGA